>CAUYRH010158374.1:0-21587 GCA_963574655.1 Perodicticus potto | reverse complement strand
TTTTTTTTTGAGACAGAGCCTCAAGCTGTCACCCTGGATAGAGTGCTATGGCATCACAGCTCACAGCAACCTCCAATGCCTGGGCTCAAGCGAGTCTCTTGCCTCCACCTCCCAAGTAGGTGGGACTACTGGCGCCTGCCACAACGCCCAGCCATTTTTTTTTTTTTTTTTGGTTGCAGCCATCATTGTTTGGCGGGCCCAGGCTGGATTCGAACCCGCCAACTCAGGTGTACATGGCTGGCGCCTTAGCCCGTTGAGCCATAGGTGCCGAGCCATGATTCTTTGTTTTTTTTTTTTTTTTTTTTTTGTAGTTTTTGCTGGGGCTGGGCTTGAAACTGAGGCTGGTGCCCTACTCCTTTAGCCATAGGTGCCGCCCATCATTCTTTTTTTTTTTTTTAACATTACTTGTGACTTAAAATGTGTATTTTGGGGGTGGTGCCTGTGGCTCAAAAGGAGTAGGGTGCTGGACCCACATACAGGAGGTGGCGAGTTCAAACCCGGTCCTGGCCAAAAACTGACCCCCCCCCCAAAAAAAAATGTATTTTGGGATCTGGAATTCAGTATTGGGATCTTCAGTATTGGCCCTGTTAAAGTGATGTGTCTTACTTGCCCCAACACTTTCATCCAGTAGTTATGACTAATATCATTAATGTGTTTCATAAACACTGAGTTCACATGGTGACTTACATCATGCAAAAGGGGCAAAAGGCACCAGCTTCCAGGAATACACCTTGAAAATAAATATTTCAGTTTTGATTCATGAAGACTTTATTTATTTATAAAATGATCAGATTTAGTAGGTTGAGAAGACACTGTGCTAATGAGAAAAAATTTAATTAGTATAAAAATCGTGTCTATACATGGTAATATGAAATCAGGCCTATAGTTTTTATTTCTTCTTTTTTTTTTTTTTTTTTGAGACAGAGCCTCAAGCTGTCACCCTGGGTAGAGTGCTGTGGCATCACAGCTCACAGCAACCTCCAACACCCGGGCTCAAGCCATTCTCCTGCCTTCATCTCCCAAGTAGCTGGGACTATAGGCACCTGCCACAATGCCCAGCTGTATTTTGGTTGCAGTCTTCATTGTTGTTTGGCCGGCCCGGGCTGGATTCAAATCCGCCGGCTCAGGTGTATGTGGCTGGCGCCTTACCTGCTTGAGCCACAGGCGCCAAGCCTATAGTTTTTATTTCTTAAGTTAGCATACATTAAAATTAACTTTTTTAGTATTCAGTTCTGTGAATCTTAAAATATGTATAGATTTATTTACTCACTATAGTCAGAACACAGAACTGTCTCATCACCCCCAAATCTCTTAGTTAACCTTGTTCTTCCTCATCCCCTGGCAACTACAGGTATATTCTCCAACCGTGGGTTTTGTTTGTTTTCTGAGAATGTTCTGTAAATGGAATCATAACCTTTCCAATTTTTTTTTTTTTTTTTGAGACAGAGCCTCAAGCTGTCACCCTGGATAGAGTGCTGTGACATCACAGCTCACAGCAACCTCCAATTCCTGGGCTTGAGCAAGTCTCCTGCCTCTGCCTCCCAAGTAGGGACTACAGGCGCCTGCCACAACACCCGGCCATTTTTTGGTTGCAGCCTTCATTGTTGTTTGGCGGGCCCAGGCTGGATTTCAACCACCGGCTCAAGTGTACATGGCTGGCACCTTAGCCTGTTGAACCACAGGCACCAGGCCTTTTTTTTTTTTTTTTTTTTTTTGAGACAGAGTCTCACTATGTTGCCCTGAGTAGAGTGCTGTGGCGTCACAGCTCACAGCAACCTCAAACTCTTGGGCTTAAGCGATTCTCTTGCCTCATCCTCCCATGTAGCTGGACTACAGGTGCCTGCCACAACGCCCAGCTATTTTTTGTTGCAGTTGTCATTGTTGTTTAGCTAGCCCAGGCCAGGTTTGAGCCTGCCTCCCTTGGTGTATGTGGCTGGTGCCGTAACCACTGTGCTATGGGCCCTGAGCCAGTCTTTCCAAATTGCCTTTTTTTACTCAACGTAATATCTTTAAGTTTAACCCAAGTTAGTTGTATATTCCAATAGATTGATCCTGCTTATTGCTAAATAATATTCTACTCCTTATTTATTCATTCCCCATTTGAGGAACAATTGGGTTGTTTCTAGTTTTTGATGCTGATGAATAGAGAAGCTGTAAATGTTTATGTACAAGTTTTTGGGTGAATGTAAGTTTTCATTTCTTTTGGATAAATATCCAAGAGTGGCATGCTAGGTTACATATCAAGTATATGTATAATTTTATTTGAAAATTGACAGTTTTTTATTTTTATTTATTTTTCTTTTTTGTCTTTCTTTTTTTTGTTTGTTTTCTTTCCCTCACCCTCCCTCCTCCTCTCTCTGCTCTCCCCTTCCCCCGTGCCCCACTGTGTCGTTAATTGTCATTTATTGCCCTCATATTGAAGTTGAATACATAGGATTCATGCTTCTCCATTCCTGTGATGTTTCTCTAGGAATAATGTGTTCCACCTCCATCCAAGTTAGTACAAATGCTGCAAAATCTCCATTTTTTTTTTGATGGTTGAGTAGTGTTCTGTGGTATACATATACCACAGCTTACCAATCCATTCCTGGCTTGAAGGACATTTACGCTGTTTCCACATTTTAGCAACTGTAAATTGGGCTGTGATAAACAGCCTAGTACAAGTGTCTTAATAATAAAAGTTTTTTTTTTTTCTTCTGGATCAATGCCCAGTAATGGGATTGCAGGATCAGACGGGAGGTCTAGGTTGAGTTCTTTGAGGTTTCTCTATACTTCCTTCCAAAAAGGTTATATTAGTTTGCAGTCCCACTAGCAGTGTAAAAGTGTTCCTTTCTCTCCACATCCGTCTCAGCATCTGCAGTTTTGAGATGTTGTGATATAGGCTATTCTTGCTGGAGTTAGATGATATCTGAGGGTGGTTTTATTTTTTTTATTTTTTTTATTTTTTTTGAGACAGAGCCTCAAGCTGTCACCCTGGATAGAGTGCTGTGGCATCCCAGCTCATAGCAACCTCCAATTCCTGGGCTCAAGCGAGTCTCCTGCCTCTGCCTCCCAAGTAGCTGGGACTACAGGCACCCGCCACAACGTCCGGCCATTTTTTGGTTGCAGCTGTCATTGTTGTTTGGTGGGTCCAGGCTGGATTCAAACCCACCAGCTCAGGTGTACGTGGCTGGCGCTTTAGCCCATTGAGCCACAGGCGCCGAGCCCTCAGGGTGGTTTTAATTTGCATTTCTCTAATAATTAGGGATGATGAGCATTTTTTCATCTGTTTACTGGCCATTCATTTATTGTCGTTAGAGAAGATTCTATTGATCTCTCTTCCCCGTTGATGTATGGGATTGTTGGTTTTTTTCTTGTAGATTAATTGAAGTTCTGTATAGAAAAATTGGTAGTTATTTATTTTTTGAGACAGTTGCCTTGGGGTGAGTGTTGTATTGTCATAGCTTATAGCAACCTCAAAGTCTTGGGCTCCAGTAATCCTCTTGCCTCAGCCTCCTGAATAGCTGGGACTGTGGGTGCCCCTCACAACACCCAGCTTTTTTTTTTTTTTTTTTTTATAGACAGTGTCTTGCTCAGGCTGGTCTGGAACTCCTGAGCTCAGGCAATCCACCCGCCTTGGCCTCCCAGAGTGCTGGGATTATAGACGTGAGCCACTGTGCTGGCCAAAAAAATTGACAGTTTTTTGTTTTGTTTTGTGTTGATTTTTCCCTTTATAAAGGTTTGAAAGCTATAAATTCTGTATTCTTTTATGGTCACCTTTGAAATTGTACTCAACATTCTAATTAGCATTCTAACCTATTATTACAAAGTCTTTAAAAATAACAAGTATTGTCATTTCAGTGTTACTTTTGGCAAACATTAAATTCCTCCCATTTTCTCCTTACAAATTGGGCATTATTGTAATCAGATGATATGTGTTTGGATTTGCCAGTGTGTTTATGAGTTTCTTTTCTCAGCCCTTTGTGTCTCAAGACCTTCTTAGGTCTTTTTCCTTTTAAAGTATATACAGTGTAAGTTTCAATAGTGAAGATCTCCTGAGGTAAAGTTTTTTTTTTTTTTTTTTTTGAGACAGCGCCTCAAGCTGTCACCCTGGCTAGAGTGCTGTAGCATCACAGCTCACAGCAACCTCCAACTCCTGGGCTTAAGCGAGTCTCCTGCCTCTGCCTCCCAAGTAGCTGGGACTACTGGCACCTGTCACAACGCATGGCTGTTTTTTGGTTGCAGCTGTCATTGTTGTTTGGCGGGTCTGGGCTGGATTCGAGCCCTCCAGCTAAGGTGTATGTGGCTGGCGCCTTAGCCTCGCTTGAGCCACAGGCGCCGAGCTGGTAAAGTTTTTTTTTAATCTGAAAATATTATTTTGATCTTGTTCTTTAAAGATAGCTTTGCTGGGTTCACAGCAGTTGTTTTTTCTTACCATTGAAGGTGAAGTTGTACTATCTTTTCATTTCCATTGAGAACTCTATTATTAGTCAAATTTTGTTTCCTCTGTCCTTTCTTATTGCTTTTAAGATCTTTGAAAGTTTGACCAAAATTCTTCTGAGTGTGGATTTTATGTGTCTCGATTTTGATAAGCTGTGCTCCTTTTGTGTGCAGATGCATGCCTTTTATTGGATCTGAAAAACCTCACTCATTATCACTTGGGATGTCACCACTCCTTCATACTTCCAGTTCTCTTTCCTGAAAGAATTCATTAGGTGTTTTGTTAGATCTTCTAATTTTATCCTTTTTTTATCCTTGTCTTTTCTATCTCATTTTGTGTCTGTGCTGCCCTCTGAGTTATTTCTTTTTTCTGACTCCCAATTTATTAATTGTCTCTTCAGATGTGTCCAATCTACTCTTAAATTGATTTGCTTGATTTTTAATTTCCACTTTTATAATTTTTCATTTCTGAAATTGTGATTTTTTGATTTATTTCATTCTGATACTTACATTTTCCTTGTTCATTTTATTCTGTCTTTCATTAATTTAAATATTTCCTATATACTATGTTTATTTTACATTTGTAACTGGTAATTCCAGTAGTTAAAGTATTAGGGAGAGATGGTATATAAATCTGTTATTTCCACAGACTCAAGCTCAGTGGTTTGTTTTGTTGTTAGTGATGATTTTTATCATCACTACATCACTACATTTACATTTTATTGAACTTAGTATTTGCAAATCCTGATAGTCAAAATTGAAGATACATTCCACTAATAAGGATTTGTCTATGTTCCTGCTGGGATCCATAGGTCCTAGCAACCTGAACCTACTCTATGCCCTATCCATTGTGTTAGGTTTAACAGAGATATCTGAGGTTGAGCTCGGTCACCCCACCTCAGCTATTGTTGGCGTTTGCCTTCTGAGCAATACTGCATTTTGTCTATAACATGCAACATACTTCTGGTTTCAGCTCAGTTTTAATTTTTTTGGTCTTTTTTTCCTTTGAAGGGGATATCCTAAGAGATTTAAGGTTCAACAATATGTTAACAATTATGGTGGAGGTTCTTTTTTCTTTTGTTAATTTATGAATTATCATGTTTTATCAGAGGTCTACCTTTTCAGAATATCTAGTTTACTATACTGTTGGAAGTAGAGATTAATGAGATTAAATATGCCAAGTACCAGTCTAGATACTTTATAAATAAATATTAAATTTCTTCTGCCTTACAAACTTATATGTTGCCAGCTAATTTGTATAAGTGTGCTTTATATCAGATAATTGATAGTTGGCTGCTTTTGTTAGTGTGTTTTCTAATTTAAATTTTAATTTATTATATAAAATTCAAACTTATATTTATGTTTATTTATAATTTCAGAGAAAAATATTTGTTTCTGTTCTGGAAATAAAGTTGTAGAAAATTTAAGTTTTTCTTGTCTGCAGTGAAGGTATAGAATGTTTTGGAGAAGATTGAACCTTGTAGAATTTACATCTTGATAGAGATCAAAAGAAATTAATGAAATTTATTTTGTTTAGTAATTAATTTATTTGTTGTATTTTGAACAGTGGTTCTCGGCTAAAGAGTTTTGCCCCCCTGGGGGAGATTTAGCAATGTCTAGAAACATTTCTCTTGTCACTTTTTGGTTAGCTAAATGTGCTATTGACATTTAGTAAGTAGAAGCCAGGTGTGCTGCTCAGCACTCCCCAGTGCATGGGATAGCCCTCTGCAAAACATCAATGGTGACAAGGTGAGGAAAGGCTGATTTAGAGAAGTGAAGATAAGGGGGTTGATGCTGGTGGATAGCATAGGATTTGGGAGAAAAAGGTTTTCCAGGTTTCAGAAAAATCAAATAAGGCCTTAGAAAGAAATACAGTTTCCTCCTCTGATTCTCTTAATTCTTTTGCACAGATGCTTACATACTTAAAGCCAGAATGAAAAGTCCAAATCTTCTGATAAACAGTTGTCAACTTGGGAGGCACCCATAGCTCAATTGGGTAGTCCGCCGGCCACATACATCGAGGCTGACGGGTTCGAACCTAGCCTGGCCTGGGCCAGCTAAAACAACAGTGAAAATTGTAACAAAAAAAATAGCTGGGTGTTGTGGCCGCCACCTGTAATCCCAGCTACTTGAGAGTCTGAGGCAAGAGAATCACTTCCCCCCAAAAGTTTAAGGTTGCTGTGAGCTGTGACACCATAGCACTCTACCAGTGGAGACTTAGTGAGACTTTGTCTCTTGAAAAAAAGAAAGAAATTGGTCAATTGGACTTTATTTCTTGCCATGATTTTCTCTGATAGAAAAGGCATATTCGTTATGGAAAATCGGGAGAGAATAGAAAATTATAAATAGGAAAAAAATTCAATCCCATCACCAATACGCAAGAACTGTTTCTTTGCAGTATTTTTTTGTATAGTTCTGAGACTACTGTATAATTTTATTTTAACAAGTGAAAACTCAGAATCAGGTATGCATACTGTTATACAATATTATTGTCATTTCTAAAACTACTTCCTCTTTGGTATTGAAGTGTTTCTGATGATTTCTCATTACAAATAAGGTTTGATGAATATCTTATATATAATTAGCTGCATTTCACATTGCATTTTTAATAGATTATATTCCTGAAAGTAGTACTGCTGGGTCAAATGGCTTGAATGATAAAAATTTGAAATTACTCATTTTCATCACAAACTCATCTGAATGCTATTTAAGAGATTGACAATCAATCTTCAAGTTTTCCCCAAACACTTTTATAAGTATATAATATCTATGTACAAAGCTCTTGGAGGCCAACGAAAGGAAGAAAAATTTTTGTATTTCCTGCATTAAGAAAATGATTAGTTTCCTTGAATAAATGGAATATAAAAGAGCAATTAGAGAAAGCAACATGAACCCATTTAAAATTTTCATGTTACTTAATTTGTATAATAAACATGGCCTTGTAAAATTGTCTGACATTTTTGTAAATTGAATCTTATTTTAAGTTTATTAAGAGAGAGTTCATTTAAAGAAATCCTGTCATTAGTATTCTTGTAGAAAACAGATCTTTTCATAGTTTGGTTGTGAGTATGTTCTAGTTGTGTTTTTCCATACGTTTAAAAATTTGTCCACTTGTTCAGGTAACACAAATACCTTGTTTGTGTGTTAATGGTCTCTGTGATATGGTAGGGCTTAGAGAGATATCAGTTAATCGCTACACAAACTGTTCTGCATCCGTGAGATTACATTTGTGTAATGTAATTTTAAAAGAGTCAGAATTAGTTTTATGAATTTGTATTTCTTCATTGAACAATTTTGAGAAGTACAAGGGTATAATTCTTTGCTCAAGAATTTCTAAAACACATACTTTTGTAATAATCTTTGGTATTTCCTTGTTAAAAATTATTCCTTTGCCTGTTTCATCTTTACAAAAGAGGTATTACCAGGAAGGTGGAAAGGTAAAGCCTTGTCTTGGACTAGGAAGAACTATTATAGAGTAAGTTGCAACTTAAGGAAATAGAGGCATTTTAGAGAACAATTCAAAGTGAATTCAGTCTTAATTTGTTTGGGGACAAGGTAGAGTGTAACTATTAATTTATATCATAAATTTTCCTGAAAGTGGTGAATTTAGCCTTGTTCTTATAATATACAGTGTAATGCCTTAAACGATTAATAATGATTTTTCTTAAATTTTCACTTTTGGAAATTTAGAAGTAATCCGTCGTGCCTTAAGTTATGATTGCAAGTTGTAAAGCAACTGGAAAGCTATAGATACTGACGTTATTTCTGCATAGTTAAGTTTGAAAGTTTTACCAGAATAAAATTGTTTAGTTTCTCTTTTTGTTCAGGCTCTATTTCCATATTTTATGACTTATCAGCCGGTGGAAGAGTCCAATTAGCTTAAAATTTAAACAAAGAGAAGCAAAACGACAACAAAACCCTAGTTATTAACCTTTCTCCACTTCAAAATGTGATGTAACTTGTCTAATTCAGATCATGATCTGAAATATATGTCATCCATGGCAAGGGAAAGGGAGAGCCAGAAGTAGGATAGACAAATTGAAGATCTGCTGTTAATTCTGAATTCTCCTTAGTGTTTTGACTTAAAGTACTGTATTTAATTGTTCAAAGTGTTTCCAGAATAATTTTGAAAGACTTTTGGTACAATTATTATTTTGCATCATTATTAAATCTGTTTAATTGGCATGGATGATTGTAAATTGACGACAAATTTTGTATAAACATTACTGTAGTAATCTGCTCTGGAATCCAGATTCCGAATGAGGCCTTTATCAGAGAACATGACCTCAGAGTGTTTTAGGGAACTTTGCAGATTACTTGTTACTTTGCATGGTCTCGTTCTTGTGGGTGGATGGGGTACTTTGTGATAGGTGGACAGCATGTAAATATTTAATAGTTCTTATTCTGAACGCATTTCAAGTTCAGTTTTTCATGTGCATGTTAAATTTCATCAAGGTAAAGTCCTTTAAAGGCCAAGCAGAAAAAGGCTTCAGGGCTGTAAAGGACCTTACAAGTAATTTAATCATCTCTCCAACTGTTCCTTGAATCTTTTCTTCGTGTTTCTACTTTTCCTCTTGAGCACTTAATTTCTCCTGAGGTGACTGAAAATGTTCTTATAAATCCTTACTTGAATTGATAGAGATGGGACTTAATTCACATTGATTAATTGCTTCAAGTTTCCTTAAATTAGTTTTCATATAGTTTTTTAAATTAGCCTCAAACTTATTTAAAGATAAGTATTTATTAAGAATATTTGTATAGTTTTAAAACGTCATTGTCTCTTTCTTAAAAAACATGAACTATTTAAGCACTGTTCCAGTTCCATACCGTGGTGCTCTTCACATTAATACCCTTTTCTTTTCATCAGACACGCACTAAAGCAGTATTTGTGTTTCTTAGAAACTTGTATGTTACAGGCACTATATGCTTTTAACTAGGTAGCTAATTGAATTTACTGTTAAATACACTGTTTATGTGAGTAACCAAACGTTTGAGATCTGTTATGAAGATTCACAGTTTAAAATAATTTTTAAATAATTTTAGTTTATGGAGTAAAAACACTGTTTTAAGTTCAAATGTGCTAATTAAAATGTTTTCAATTACTAGATGTGTTATTTAAAAATATATAATAGTAAATTTTGTAAAATATTTTATCTTTTAGGCGAGGGTTAAATCCACCCCACAGGGTGAAATCTATCTCCATGACAACATTCACACAACAGGAAATTGAATTTCTGCAAAAACATGGAAATGAAGTAAGTGTTTTTACAATTTTTAACTTTTTTTTATTGGCAGTCATTTAGTAAGATTTAATAAGTTATTTAAAATGGTAAATTTCACTTTCTAAAAATTTTTGTATTCTGAATCTAGCTATTTTAGAATACTAATCTAGTGATACATTTGGAATTAATGTCTAATACATAAATACCTTAAACCTGAAGTTTAAATGAATGTTTAACCTGAATGTTAAATTCACCAGTGTTGAATGTAAAGTTTTCTTTTTTGGAGGGAGGACAGTGAGTATTGATGTTACTGTTAGTCTTTACTTTAATTAAAAGCCAAAGAAAGATGAAGAAAATTAGGTTTGTGATCATATTAAATTTGTTACTCTGTTGCATGATTAGCTTTCACTTGAGGTTCTCTCTTGTTCTACTGATTTTTTTTATTTTTTTTATTTTTTGACACAGAGTCTCAAGCTGTTGCCTTGGGTAGAGTGCTGTGGCGTCACAGCTCACAAGCATCCTCAAATGCTTGGGCCTAAGCGATTCTTTTTGCCTCAGTCTCCCAAGTAGCTGGGATTACAGGCACCCGCCACAACGCCTGGCTATTTTTTGGTCGTAGTTGCATTGTTGTTTGGCAGGCCCGGGCCAAGTTCAAACCCGCCAGCTTTGGTGTATATGGCCAGTGCCCTACCCACTGAGCTATAGGCGCCACCCTTTTTACTGAAGTTTTAAACTTTGGATATATACGTGGTGTTTAATGGTTAGCAGGTACTCTATAGGAAGGAGGCTAGAAATTCTGAGGGGCAGCATAGTGTCATTGGGAACCAGATAAAGTTTGGAAATCCTTTTCCTTCTCACCTTTAATGGGCTTCTAGGTGTTCCATTCTATTTGTTTTTAGTTCTGTGTTTTGCCATTAGTAAAAGTAGTAATCTAATATTTTGGAAGTCAATAAAAGTAACAAAGAAAGTGGGCATTTATATAATATTGGGGTAAGGATGAGCCAGTCAACTCAATTGATTTTTTTGGTGGGGGGCAGTCTCACTTTGTTGTCCTTGGTAGAGTACAGTGATGTTAAAGCTCACACTCTTGGGCTCAAATGATCTACTTCCCTCAGTTTTTCATTTTTTAGTAGAGACAGGGGTCTCACCCTTGCTCAGGCTGGTCTTGAATTGCTTAGCTCAAGCAATCCACCTGCCTCCGCCTCCCAGAGGGCTAGGATTATAGGCATGAGCCACTGTGCCCGGCAACTCAATTGATTAATAATAGTCATTATTATTTATAGAAAAGTCTGATTTTTTAGAAAAAGAAAATAACACAGTACTTTAGTTGTGTTATTCTGATTGCATATCTTTGATAGCCTTGAGAAACAGTACTTTAGTTGTGTTATTCTGATTGCATATCTTTGATAGCCTTAATAGACATACAGGAAGTTAAATGTTAAGATTTTATTAGTTTCAACTCAATTTTACCCTTAGAAAATGTTTGGGGGCATTTTGCACTCTACTTCTCCTTCTTCCTTTTTTGGGGGGGCGGTGAGGTGGAGACAGAGTCTCACTGTGGCTCCCTGGGTAGAGCTCCATGGCATCATAGCTCCCAGCAATCTCAAATTCTTAGGCTTAAGCAATCCTCTCACTTCAGCCTCCCAAGTAGCTGGGACTATAGATGCCCACTATAAGTGCGGCTAGTTTTTCTATGTTTAGGAGAGACAGGGACTCGTTTTTGCCCAGGTTGGTCTCAAACTCCTCAGCTCAAGCCATCCATTGGCCTTGGCCTCCCAAAGTGCTAGGATTACAGGTGTGAGCCACCACGCCCGGCTGCTTCTTATTATTTTGATAGTAAAATCTTAAAATTGTTCACCTACTTGTGAGGCACGTGTGTTTTTAACTTTAAAATTTTGAAGAAGTATAAATTCACAGTTATGAAATATTTTTTTCAAATTATTAATCTTTTAATTACCTAATTTATTTATCTTAACAGTTTACCTAGGTTTGAGTTATCATTTTAAGTTATTTTTCTGTTAACCACTTTTTTTTTTTTTTTTGCAGTTTTTGGCCAGGGCTGGGCTCGAACCCACCACCTCTAGCATATGGGGCCAGTGCCCCACTCCTTTGAGCCACAGGCACTGCCCCATTATTTATTTATTTATTTATTTATTTATTTATTTATTTATTTTTATTTTTTTAGAGACAGAGTCTCACTTTGTCATCCTCAGTAGAGTGCTGTGGCGTCACAACTCCCAGCAACCTCCACCTCTTGGGCTTAGGCGATTCTCTTGCCTCAGCCTCCCAAGTAGCTAGGACCACAGGTTGCTAGCTATGAAATATTTTTAAATATATGATTTAGAGAAGAGAGCACACTTTGAAGTCACCAGATTTTTCCATGATGTATTATTTTGAGTAATCAGATTCAAGACCTATGGTGAGTACATGGAAAATGTAAAGCTGGAGGAGAGGGTAGAAGATTTTTGATGACAGTAAGCTTAGAGTTAAATAAATTTGAACTATTAATAATTGTGTGAAGTTTATAAGTGGCATTAGCCTAGCAGTGCAAAACTTGAAGTTACTTTTTTAGGTTGTTAGCTTAGTATGCAGAAGTTTGCACATTTGAATGGAGTCAGAAATAAAGAATATTATTCTGTTCTTAGATTAAAAATATAATGACAGTAGGTAAAGTAAGAGTCACAGAACTGGAATAATAGTTCATTGGAGAAGTAAGTAAAAACATACTAACGATAAAGTTAGGTAGAGAGAGGTCTAAAAATACTAAGATTGAAGGGAGTGTTTATTTTTTTTTTTAAAAGACAAAGTCTTGCTCTGTTGCCTGCCGAGAATGCAGTGGTGTGATATAACTCACTGCAACCTCAAACTCCTAAGCTGAAGTGATTCTTCTCTCTCAGCATCATGAGGAGCTGGAACTATAGGCGTGTGCCACCACACCTGGCTAATTTTTTTAGTAGAAATGGGGTCTTACTCTTGCTCAGGCTGGTGGTCTTAAACCCTTGAGCTCCAGTGATCTTCTCTCTTCAGCCTCCCAACATAATCGGATTAAGGGCATGAGCCAGAACATCTGGTTGGGAGTATGTATTTTTTTTTTGATTCAGAGCCTCAAGGTGTCAAGCCGTCGCCCTGGGTAGAGTTTTGTGGCATCACAGCTCACAGCAACCTTTAACTCCTGGGCTCAAACGGTTCTCCCTGCCTCCGCCTCCCAAGTAGCTGGGACTACAGGCACCTGCCACAACACCCGGCTATTTTTTGGTTGCAGCCATCATTGTTGTTTCGTGGGCCCGGGCTGGATTTGAACCTGCCAGCTCAGGTGTATGTGGCTGGCGCCTTAGCCCCTTGAGCAATAGGCGCTGAGCCAGGAGTATGTATTTTTAATTGTGGTAAGAACACTAAACATGAGATCTGCCCTTGCAATCAATTTTTAAATGGACAATACTGTATTGTTAACTGTATGGATAGAGTTGTAAGCAAATACGTAGAACTTACCTTTCATAACTGGAACTTTATATCCATTAAATAGCAACTCCACGATTTCTCCTCAGCACCTGGTGCCACTGTTCTATTCTCTACTTGTATGGATTTGTCTGGTTTAGATATCTCATATAAGTGGTATGATACAATATTTGTCTGTCACTGGGGTATTTCATTTAGTATGATATTCTCAAAGTTCTTGTTGTTGTCGCATGATTTTTGAAAGAATGGTTTTTAAGGTTGTAGCATCAAGATAAATTTGGAATACATAGAAAGAAACGTTTGGTTTTAGGGAACTCATTGTCTTTTTTTTTTTGGAGACAGATTCTCACTGTGTCGCCCTTGGTAGAGTGCTGTGGCATTACAGCTCACAGCAATCTCAAACTCTTGGGCTTAAGCGATTCTCTTGCCTAACCTCCCAAGTAGCTGGGACTATAGGCACTGACCACAATGCCCAGCAATTTTTTGGTTGCAGTTGTCATTGTTTAGCTGACCTAGGCATGGTTCAAACCTGCCATCCTTGGTGTATGTGTCTGGCACCATAACCACCATGCTATGGGTGCCGAGCCGAGAACTCACTGTCTTAAAAAGTAGAAGCAAAGTATAAACATTAGAAATGACTGGAATGGATTCATGAATCATAAATCCTTAAAAGAGGGAAGTGAGTTAATAGACCACTTAAAGCACTTACTGTGACAGTCACTGTGCTAGGTACTGTGGTTCTAATTACAGATGTGTTACACAAGCCTAGTGGGCAAAGGGCTGGCAGTTGGAGAGACAGCTATGTGACACATAATTGCAACATGGTGTTAGATAAATCATGATAAGAATAAGACATTTCCAAAGTTATGTGGAAGAGGGACTCAATCTGTCGGTGGGAAAAAGAGGATTGAGAAGACTTCACAGAGGAGGTAAAAACATTTTTTGGTTTTTGAGGGTGACCAGGACTTAAGTTGGAAAGGAAAGACATTTCAGGTAGCAAACCATACACATAGAAAAAGGGAAATTTGCAGTAGATTGCCAGAAAATATACCAACCCTATAAATGCTTGTTTCTTGTTAAGGAAGACAAATATACCTCTTCACAGTGTACCTAAGGACATCTTAGAATCAAATATTAGGTTAGGTATATTTGGCTCTTTATGGTATTAACAGTGTTTATGTTTAACAAAACTTGAGATGGGTAGAGGGTAAGAATCAATAAGTGTGGGACAGTTGGTAAAGTTCAACTTTATAACTTATAAGCAAACTTTGTGGATTTCAAATGCATTTTTTCTATCATCAGTTTATCTGTTTTTAACACTAGATCTCTTGAGCATAAGAGATTAGTACCAGAACTTAAGTTTAGATTTCAAAACACTTTACTATATTTTTACTGTCGTCTTTGAATAGTTTGGAAAGGACCATATTCGGTCACATAGATTTTGGATTAAAAAGTCATTATCATGCATCTTGTACATGAATGAGTTCATGCCTGAAGATGAATGTTTCTAAATTTAAAAGA
This sequence comes from Perodicticus potto, assembly GCA_963574655.1. NCBI lineage: Eukaryota > Metazoa > Chordata > Mammalia > Primates > Lorisidae > Perodicticus > Perodicticus potto. Next base: position 6,969 of record CAUYRH010158374.1, on the reverse strand, counting down.
TGAGAAAGTATTTTGGCTTTGGCAGCACTCTTGGATCTTCTACCTCCATGGGAGAGTTTCAGGGTGCTTAGGAGTATGTTTGGTTATTGTCCCTATTGGAGAGTGTTGGTTAAGCAGGCAAGCACCACAAATGATGGATGACTTTTGATGTGTTGGGCAGAATTAACCTTCATGCTGTGTGCTCTGAATGATTCTTCAAGCGTTTATATATGGGAAACATCTGTGTGCAGTCATCTGTATATATAATTAAATTATGTCTTACAAACTTGCATTGCAGTTGTGAACATCCTATTGACAATTTCTTTGTCATGCTTCAGTCCTTAGAATCAGAGAGGGAGGGGATTACTAAGGTTTAGGGCAAAAAGCATGGGTAGAGGAGAGCCATTAATTGAAACCATCAAAGCAGCGGCTTACCACATTGGTATGTGTAGGGAAGATTTCACTTTTCATTCAGAATTTTATCAAGAATTGGTCACTGTTTTGGAAAATCTCAAAACTAATGGTAATACTAATGCTATTCAAGTCATTATGTCTGTATCTATATTTGTCTGTGTTGGTGGCTATGGTAACAAATAATGTTATTACTATTTATAACTATGCATTAAGACCATACTTTTTACAAGGTTATATTATTGTTTTCTACAGGTAAGGTTTACAAATTACTTGACTATTACTTCAGTGCTTTCAGGCTTCTGCAGTGTTTGGTGAACAGATATGTACTTTATTCAGTTGTAGATTAGAACATAGTATACCTGATGTTATTAAAATGTTTTGCATTGAAGCACTTTATATTTATTTCCAAAATAATGTTTGATATTTTTTTCCAAAAGCAAAATATTTCTTAGGAAGTTTCCACATTTCTTTTTCTTTCTTTCTTTCTTTCTTTTTTTTTTTTTTGAGACACTGTCACCCTGGGTAGAGTGCCATGGTGTCATCAAAGCTAACAACAACCTCAAACTCTTAGGCTCAAGCAATCCTGCTGCCTCAGCCACCCGAGCAGCTGGGACTACAGGCATCCACCATAATCCCCGGTGAATTTTTTTCTAGTTTTAGTAGAGATGGGGTCTCACTTTTGTTCATGTTGATCTCCAACTCTTGAGCTCAAGTGATCCACCTGCCTCAGCCTCCCAGAAACCTAGGTTTACATACATGAGCCACCGTGCTTGGCCTCCACATTTATCTTATAATACTTTTAGTATCATAAAGATACTTTTAAAAAACAAAATCTGTAGTGGTCTCCTGTATGTCCTCTTTTGTGATATTGTTGGTAAATGATGGTTTTTTTGTTAAAAGGAATTGAGTTAACTTCTAATTATCAAAGTTAATAGAAGGAAGGCTAGTGAATAGTGCTATAGATAATTCAATAGAAAAAAAATGTAGAAGTAATTTTATTTTGAAATGTGTAGTTTTTAGTTTTGAGTGGCAAATTAACCTTCCTAATTATGTTTTAGGATTGAGAGTAAAAGAGCATTACTACTGATGCTCCACAGGCATACAGTGTACATGTAGAAATAAAATCATGTGTTACTTGCCAATAATTGATTTTTTTTTTTTAATTTTTTTTTTTTGAGACAGAGCCTCAAGCTGTTGCCCTGGGTAGAGTGTAGTGGCATCACAGCTTACTGCAACCTCCAATTCCTGGGCTCAAGCGAGTCTCCTGCCTCCACCTCCCAAGTAGCTGGGACTACAGGCGCCCGCCACAGTGCCTGGCCATTTTTTTTTTTTTTTTAGTTGCAGCCGTCATTGTTGTTTGGAGGGCTCAGGCTGGATTTGAACCCGCCAGCTCTGGTGTAAGTGGTTGGCGCCTTAGCCTGTTGAGCCACAAGTGCCGAGCTGAATAACTGATTATTTTTATGCTAGATTTAAAACAAAACAAAATGGTTGCTTTTAAAATAAACCCATAAGATAAGGTCTACTTTTCCCCTGTTAATGTTCAAGATTGATTCGTTCTTCTCGAAGCTTCTTTCTCGAGATTGCTCTTCTTTCTTTCTTTCCTTTCTTTTCTGACAGAGTCTTACTTTGTCACCCTGGGTAGAGTGCCCTGGTGTCATAGATAGCTCACAGTAACCTCAAACTTTTGGGCTGAAGCAATTCTTTTGCCTCAGCCTCCTTGGTAGCTGGGACAACAAGTACCTGCCACAGTGCCCGGCTATTTTTTTAGAGACGGATATTAGATAATTGCAAAACTTCATCACCCTATCCCAATTACCCACTGAAAATTTCAAACTTATGGCCCGCCCCCAACAGCTCTTCTCGCCAAAGCAGTCACTCCTTATTGGTTATTCTACCATCCCGTCACCTCCCCTAAACAAACCTATATAAGGTGCACTTGTTTTTTACTCTCTCTCTCTGCCACTCTCTCCCCCATATCTATCTATTTCTCTCTCCTCTCTCCCCCTTTCTCCCCCTTTTTCCCTCTCTCTCTTTCTCCCTCTCTCTCTCTCTTTTTCCCTCCTCCTCAGTGCTGCTCTGCAGCATCCCCCGTCAATAAAGACCTTCCGTACAAGCCTTGGTGGTCTGTGAGGTTTCTGCTGGACGAGTGCCTTCCTTTCAACAGGGGTCTTGCTCTTGTTCAGGCTGGTCTCGAACCTGTGAGCTCAGGCAATCCACCTGCCTTGGCTTTCCAGAGTGCTGGGATTATAAGTGTGAGAGCCACCTCACCCAGCTTCTAAGTAGAGCTTTATTAATCACCTACTGTGTGCCAGGAACTATCTTTTAAGTGCTAAGGATACAATCATGAGCAAAACCAGATGTGATTCCCACCCTCACTTAAAGCCTGCAGTCTAGTAGAGGAGAGAGACATTAAATAGAAGAAAGGACTTCAGTTTTGGAGTTGATGCTTGGGAATATGGAGATGCAATATTTCTGAATGGAGTTGTACCTATAGTTTAAATAGGCTTTATTTTATGAAATCACTATTCAGGCTTTTTTTGACATCTTGCATGTTTGGGAAAGATAGGAGCTACTTCATATTAGAAACCAGCACTGCCACAAGTGAAAATACTTTTGTGTATAAAGACGTTTAAAATCTCAAATTCACATGCTGTGGCAGTTTTGCTGGAATATATAATTTTGTGGTGATTAATAACTAAAACTTTGTGGAGAAATTGATAAAATTTAGAGACGGCTTGTTAAGTATATCTTGAAGTACAGTGGTCTGTGCTGAAGGATTGGATTTGTACTCAGGAGATTGTGAACCTTGGAAATGCCGCCTCTGAGCCTCAGTTTTTACATTTGTAAAATAGTAACAATGATTCCCATGTGTGAACTCAGCCAACTTATTAAAGTTCTCAGCATATTTCTTGTCAAATAACAAAGATATTCAGGTATTTATTGACTCTGAATCTAAGGTGTTAGACATTACGAGAGGGTTATTAGTTTTTATTTTCATTCTTGTTTAGGTGGTTTTGTTGGGAAATTCTCATTTTCAAAGAATAGTCATGTCATTTACATTAATATTTAGGTTATATGGCTCAAGGCCTGTAGCACAAGGGGGTTATGGCGCCAGCCACGTGTACCCAGGCTGGTGGGTTCGAACCTGGCCCGGGCCAGCTAAACAGTGACAACTGCAACAAAAAAAATAGCTGGGCATTGTGGTGGGCGCCTGTAGTCCCAGCTGCTTGGGAGTCTGAGGCAACAGAATCGCTTAACCCCAAGAGTTTGAGGTTGCTGTGAGCAATGAAGCCATGGTACTCTACTGAGGGTGACATAGTGAGACTCTGGCTAAAAAAAAAAAAAAAAAGTTTGGGTTATATATTTAAACTCTTGGAGCATATTAATTTTTAAGCTGAGGCTCGGCGCCTGTGGCTCAATGGGCTAAGGCACCAGCCACGTGCACCTGAGCTGGCGGGTTCGAATCCAGCCCGGCCGCCAAACAACAATGCTGGCTGCAACCAAAAAAAAAAATGGCCGGGCATTGTGGCTGGTGCCTGTAGTCCCAGCTACTTGGGAGGCGGAGGCAAGGGACTCACTTGAGCCCAGGAGTTGGAGGTTGCTGTGAGCTGTGATGCCACAGCACTCTCTCCAGGGTGACAGCTTGAGGCTCTGTCTCAAAAAAAAAAAAAACAAAAACAACTTTTAAGCTGAGTTTGAATAATAAAAATTGACAATTACTTTAGTAACAACATATTGAGTGTCATTGTAGAGTGGCAGAGTTAAGTTATATACTCACTTAATCTAGTATCTACTATAATTTTGTTTCTCACCGCAGTGGTTGGCAAACTCTTTTTGTAAAAGTCTGGACAATAAATTCTGTAGGCTTTGTAGACCACCTGTGGTCTCTTGCATATCCTTGTTTGAAAAGAATTTTTTTTTAAACAATTCTTTAATGCAAGAACCATCCTTAGGTCAAAGCAATGTATAAATAGACCAGTGGCCCAGTTTGGTCTGGAGATAGTTGATTGAAGACCCCTAGTCAATAGAATTAATTCCAAAGTTTTAAGTTTGCAATATAAATCCTTTTATAACCTGGCTTCTATATCCAGCTAAAATTTTTCTTATTCTCAGCAGAAATGTTTTAACTGCAATGATTTTGGTTTTCTTTATTTTAAAAAAAAGTTTGTTTAGCTACAGCTGCTGGGATGGAAGCTATTGTTTCCTTAAGTCTTTCAAGAATGTTTTATCCCACAAATATGAAAACCCCCAAAGGTATTTTTTCCTTTTCTTCCTCTCCCCTCTTAGTATAATCTATTCAAGACCCAACAGTTTCATCTGTAAACTCTTAAATTTATGTTGCAGCAAACATAGGGACTATAAGAAAAAAACTGAGTAGCATTTTCAGGCCTACAAAAATGAACAATAATCTAGTCATCTGGTCAATTTTCAAACTTCCTAATGTTTCATAAATTCCTTTTTTCTTTTCCTTCTTCTCTTAGCAGTATGTTTGAATAGTGATCCAAGTAAGGCCCACGTGTTATGACTGGTTAATTTGGATATTAAAACTCTATACTGCTTATAAAGGATTGGAAGTTAGACAGATCACAGTCAGACTTGCATAGGGAGTAAGGCATCTTGGTGATTTGGTACAGACTCAGACAGAGGTTTGTGTCAAGACAACAGGGCCTCAGGCCAGGCGACTACTCTGCATCTGGAGACCCTGTAACCTTGGTGCCTTGTTAGTTTAAGTTTCTTAAGTTCAGGTGAATGCTAGTGCCTTGTAGGCAGACTTAGGCTGCACAAATAGCCCCCTGGTATACATCTGAGTTGTAGTTTTTCACTTGAGTGTTTTGCATTGCTCTGGCATCGGAGCAGTGTTGACTCTGAGTTATTTCTTCTCTTGGCTTGTTTAAGGTAGATCTTAAGTTTTTGATTTGACAGCTTTGCTTTTATAAATTTCGACCTTATCCCTGCACTTTTGATTCTCAAAAAACCGCTAATAGCCTATTGTTGACAGAAAGTCTTACTGATAACGTGAACAATTAACACATATTTTCATTACGTGTATTATATACTGTAATTTTACAATAAACAAAGCTAGAGAGAAGAAAATATTAAGAAAACAATAGAGAAGAGAAAACGTATTTACTGTTATTACGTGGAAATGGATTATCGTAAAGGTCTTTATCTGCTTTCAGATTGAGTAGGCTGAGGATGAGGAGGAGGAATAGGAGGGGTTCATCTTTCTGTCTTAGGGGTGGCAGAGGCAAAAGAGGTGGAAGGGGAAGCCGGAGAGGCTGGGACGCTTGGTGGATCTTTCATTGGGAAAAGTTTTTGAATAAATGGACCCATGCAGCTCAAACCATTAGTATTTTAAAGCAGTACGTTTTCCTCTAATCTTTACTTTAGCTGTGTTATATGAATTTTGATGTATTTTATCATTTAGTTCATAATGTTTTTTAATTACTGTTGTGAGTTTTTAACCCATTGATTATATAGAAGTGGTTGTTCAATTTTCACACCTTTGAGTTTTTTCTAGGTCCTATACTGTAATTGATTTCTAATTTAACCCCATGTCATCAGTAAACACTTTTTATATACTTTTAATGCTTTTTCTTTTGTTTTAATTGAGACCCCTTTCATATGGTCTAACACATGGTCTGTCTTGGTGAATGTACTATGTGTACTAGAAAGGAGTGTGTTTCTGAAGTTTTTGCGTGTAGTGTTCTATAAATGTCAGTTATAGCTCTGGTTGATAGTGATATTCAGATCTCATAGGCTGCTTTACTGATTTTGTCTAGTTAGGCAATTGCTGATGGAACAGTTAGACAATTGGTTGTGTATTCATATGTTTTTTTCTAACATTTTTGACTTCATGCATTTTGAAACTTTTATTAGGTGCAAACATATTTATAATTATTATGTCTTTATAAAAGCATCATCCTGTCAGTATGCAATGTCTGTCTTTATATTTGTTAATTATCTTTTTCTTGAAATTTACTTTATCTGGTATCATATTGTTGTTTCTCTATAGTGGTAGATTAACTGGAGGTTCTTTGTTTTCCAGAGTGTGATGTATGCATTTATCCTTCTCATGTTCGTTCGTCTTTTCGAATCTATAAATTTCTCATTTATCAACTTCTTTTCTTTTTTTCAACATCTTTTTCTTTCTTTTTTTTTTTTTTTTGTAGAGACAGAGTTCACTTTGTCGCCCTCAGTGGAGTGCTGGGGCATCACAGCTCACAGCAACCTCCAACTCCTGGGCTTAGGCGATTCTCTTGCTTCAGCCTCCCAAGTAGCTGGGGCTATAGGTGCCCACCACAACGCCAGGCTATTTCCACATCTTTTTTGCTGCTTCGTTCTATCTCAGCTCTCCTTCTGAGAGTTCATTTTAGTTGTGCTGAAATTGTCTCACAGCTTCCTCTGTTATTTTTTTCCTTCATCTTCCTATTCTTTTTTTTGAGACAGAGCCTCAAGCTGTCACCCTGGATAGAGTGCTGTGGCATCACAGCTCACAGCAACCTCCAATTCCTGGGCTCAAGTGAGTCTCTTGCCTCTGCCTCCTAAGTAGCTGGGACTACAGGCACCCCCCAC
>CAUYRH010158368.1:0-28036 GCA_963574655.1 Perodicticus potto | reverse complement strand
CATGCGTATGTGTCTACCCCCTGCAGGTTCTCCACCAAGTCCTGGCTGTCACAAGTCTGCCACGTGTGCCAGAAGAGCATGATGTTTGGAGTGAAGTGCAAGCATTGCAGGTGATGGGCAGAGGGTAGTAGTGGGGGAGCAAACGCTTTTGGTTTAGTAAGTCGGAGTTCAAAGGAGTTCCCCTAAACCTACTGTTCATAATCCCATTCTGGCACACAAGGGAGTGATCCGGCCTCTAATTAATTGGGGCACATCTGGAAGAAGGGAATATTTGAGGTAGGTTTGGAAGAATGAATAGAAGTTTACAGGGTGTAGACTGGGGGGGTGGGGAGGAATTCCAGGCCAAGGGAGCATCTTGTACAAAGGCAGAGAGGAATGTGAGGGACTGTTCTGGGAACTGTAAGCAGTTCTGAAGTTTACCCTTACATTGTAGCCCACAGGAAGTAGGAAATGGAGGTAGGCCATGGCTTATAGAAAGAGAGAGCGGGAGGGTGTGGATTCTGTACGCATCCAACTTATTTTCTCATAAGAAGGGCAGGGATGGAGAATAGCATGGGGTGAGCAGAGTCTGTCCTGTCTCTGCTACCTGGCTGCCCTGATGCTATGGATGGTGGCCCTTGAGTCTTGGTTCCTGGCCTACTTTGCCCTTGCATTGCTGTGTGACCTGGGACAAGGTGCTTGCCCTTTCTGAGCCTTGTGTTTTATTTATACACCTGAGAAGATGATTCCATGGGGCTGCCCTGGGAGTCTGAGCTGGTGCGTGTTGATGCATTTGGGCTGTAGGCAGACTGTCGATGCTCGGTCTTGTGCATGTTGCCTGGATCAGTTGTGTTTTCCTGACAGCTCTCCTGTTCTCCAAGGAGATGCTGGGGTTTTCTGACCAGTCTAATTCTCCTGTGGTTCCAGACCACTTGGGCTTACATTAGGGACCCCCCGGCTCCCGTTCAGCCATGTCTTATACTCAGAGAGCTCAAGATGATCTCTGAGCCTGCATGGCCTTGAGGTCGCAGTGACAGGGGCCGGGCACCAACTCTCAGCCTGTGGTATCAGCGAGCAAACTGAGATTCAGTGCCATAGATGGGACCAAAACAAGGACCTGGCTCTGCCCACTCCTGACCCTCAGACCACACGACCCAGTGCTTGAATGTGGCTGGAAGGGGCTGTCTTTGGATTCCTGGGATCCTTTGGGATGCAAACATTCTTCTTACGAGGTCAGATTTGTCTAGGGCTTTCTGAATATAAGTAGAGGGTCTCCTTTCCGTAGAAAACAAAAACAGACGTGTGACCTGTGACAAGTTAAAACGGGCATAACTCTGCTGTGAGGACTGAGTGGACAATAGCAGGACACGATCGGGGATTAGCAGGTAGCAGATTGCAGCTCAGCAGTAGCAGTCACTGTCACTCTCAGGATATTCTACACCTTCGAGCTAACGCTTGTTGGGAAGTTTGTAGAAATTAAGGCCGTGGTGGGCGAATGCTCCCATGTGTGCCTCGGGAGCCCCGCGTGGCCTTCTACGCACTGACCTTGCCTCCTTTACCAGGTTGAAGTGTCACAACAAGTGCACAAAAGAAGCCCCTGCCTGTAGAATATCCTTCCTGCCACGTGAGTGTCCCGTGCCCCTCCCCTCTGCCTTCTGGGTCTGGGGTGAGTCTTTCTTTAGCTTCCGTTAGCTGCTGATGTGTCCCCCCTTTTCAAACAGTAACGAGGCTTCGGAGAACAGAATCAGTCCCCTCAGACATCAACAACCCGGTGGACAGAGCAGCTGAACCCCATTTCGGAACCCTCCCCAAAGCACTGACAAAGAAGGTATGCTGGGCAACCCTGGGAAACCCGCCACCCCCAACCCCAGAAATTCTTTCTATAAAGCATCCCTGGTGGGGAAGTGTGACATGGCGCCACAGTCCAGGAGGGTGGCGGCAGGGATTGGATCTTTGCTATTTAGTAGACTTAACACTTATATCCAAATTATCGTGATGTAGCCATGATTCCCACCCCCTTCCTCTCCTTTGAGCTGACATTTCCCGCATGCTTCTTCTGTGCCAGGAGCTCTCTCCATTGGTATTTCACTTGATTCCCCCCATAGTTCCAAAGGGCACATACTGCTCTGTTTTACAGATGAGCACAGGCTCCCCCAGGAGCAAGAAATAAACCCAGGGGAGAAGTCTAAGCAATTGCCCAACCCCAAAGCCCCTGGTCCTTAGTCGTGGTGTGGCACACACGCCTTCAACTATTGAAAGCCGTGTCTGCCTCATCACTTTCACAAGGACATGCCCTGAAGTGTATTTCTCCACAGAGCCTGAGTTTGGGCTCCTCTGCTAATGCAGACAGGGTCCTCTGTGCTAGACAGACTCCCAAAGGCTGGTGGCAGTCTGCAGCGCTGCCTTGGGCCTCTGTGGCTTCCAATGCACCTCCATCCTGGTGACCACACAGCAGGTGGGTCCCCCACCCACGCTGCAGGGTGCCTCCCTGATGAGCATGTGACCGCTGCTACTTGGCCGTGACTGGTCTTCAGTGACACAGGCCGGCCTCAGTGAGAGAAGAGAGAGGCACGCTGTGGCCTGTTAGCTCAGGGCTGCTCTGAGAGCGTCCGGGCCACTTATTGTCAGACAAGGTCAGCTGCTCCAGACCTGGTCCCTGTCTCCTGCCTCTGCCTGTCTTGCAGCCCCTCTCACAGTGGCTTCCCACCAGGAATGGTGAGGGACAGGGGAGAGGCGTTAGGATCCTGTCCTGGGCCATTTGAGCTACTGTAACAAAATTCCATAGCCTGGGTAGCTTGTGAACAGCAGAAGCTTACTTCTCATAGTTCTGGAGGCTTGGAAGTCCAAGGTCAAGGCTCCAGCAGATTTGCCATCTGGGGAGGGCCCACTTCCCCATAGACGGTGCCTTCCAGCCTCATCCTCACATGGGGAGAGGGTCCAACAGGCTCCTCCGAGTTTCTTTTGCTCCTGAGGGCTCCACACTGGTGACCTGTCAACTCCCAGAGGCCCCACCTCCTAATACCAGCACCTTGGGTATTAGGATTTCAACATGTCAACTTTGGGGACATAATTGTTCAGACCTTATTGGGTCATGGCCACTATTCTCCTTTCTTCTACGACCTTAAGTGAGCTCCTTGCCCTCTCTGAGCCTCAATAATAACAGTGCCCACATAGGGTGTTGTTAGGGCAATGAGAGAACGTTCACAAACTCACTTGCAGGGTGAGGTGCCATCCCATCAACCAGTGTCGCTTTTCCACTCCATCACAGACAGGAGCAATTCCTCAGCAGGGACTTCAGTACCCTCCACCCCCCGACTGCCCACATCATCACCTCCCCTGCCTTCTCCTCTCCAGCCCCACTGGGCACACCTACGGCCTCACAGGACTTCATGTCCCTCCTGACCTCATGTCCCTTCTTGCCCTCGGCACCTCCACCCAGCTGGTCACCACTCCTTGGCCCCCTCTCTCTTCAAGAGTCTCTCAGTCCTGCCACCTTCAACTTGCCCTCACAGCCACCTCCATGGTCCTGCACACACCCGCTCAGCCCCTAAGGGACTCTGGTGACAACAGTCCCACATCTCCCTACGGGCAGTGACCCTCCACACATTAACCTGGCCTTCTCTACTATTACGGTCATTATTGTAGGACGACCTAACAGGTAAGAGTTTTCCCCAGGTGCCAGGCATCGTGCTAAGGCAGGTGTATTTATTCCATTTCTCTTTGACTCTTCTCTGCCCTCTGCTCACCCCATTCCCCATTGACACAGACACTCCCTGAGGGCCCAGCCATGCTGTCCCGCTCCTGTCCTGCTCCCCAGTACCTGCTGTGGTGCCTGGCACCCAATAGGCAGTAAGGAAACATTCTGATCATTGAATGGAATGAACCGTCCTATGACCCATCGCTGTTACCATATGTTATAGATGACACGATGGCTCAGAAAGGTTGGATCGTTGTCCAGGGCCTCCTGGTGCAGGGGGAAGGAGCTGGCTTCAGCCTGCCCTTAGAGCCATCTCTATGGGCCCTGCCACAGGCCTGGCCCTGCTGACAGGGACTACTGGAGGGTCTTGAGCCTTGGGGTGTAAGCAAGAAGAGCAAAGGCTCAGTGGGCCCAGTCCCCCATTTTGATTTGGCACCATGTGGTATCAGCTGTCCCTGAGTTCACTGTGCACCCCACGGTCTGCACCGTGAAGAGCATTTAACCTAACTTGGCCCCAACTCTTTTGACTGAGGAATTCCTCCTCCATCTGCTAAGGAATTGATGTTTGGTTTCAGGGGACACCAGGGTCCTCCCTAACATAGAAGCTCTTCAGCCCTCTTTCTGGTGGTCTGTTAGCATATGACTCAAACCACTGGGTGGTCTTAGCTAGTAGGTCAGCAAAAGAGTAGAGCAAGCATTTAATAATCGCCTGCTGTACCATATACTCTTGCCTTTGTTAAGCTCCTCACACACACAGTAACCCTCTGGCATAGGCGTGGATATTTTCATTTTGTGGTTGAGGAAATGGAAGCTCAGAAAGGGGAAGAAAGTTGCCTAGAGTAGCCCAGCTAAGAGGTGACAAGAGCTAGGTAAGAGTCCAGTTCCTCTGCCTGCAAGCCCAGCACCATTTCTGCTGAGAAGCTTCGGCCTGGGCCGCCCTGCCTGCTCTCTCTCTCTGCCCCGCCTCCCTCTCTGGTGCAGCACCCCTTCCCCAGGGCACGCTGGTTCCCCCTTCAGGTACAGGCTCCCAGCTGTGAGATGCTGATGTTTTCAGGGGTCTCTCTGTGCTGTGGCCTGGGAAACCCTGGCCCAAAGGAAGCCCAGAACTGGGATCTGACCAGACCCATCTCCCATGACTTTACCCCCAGCTCTCCCCACTCCTGACTCTGCAGTGGGCTATGACGGTGCGTGGTATGGGGAGAGCTAACATTAGATCGGTGCTGTCGAGACTTGACATCAAGTTGCACACCATGCTTGTGGTTTCTATCCCTTTTTCTTTTTGAGACAGAGTTTCATTTTGTCCCCTTCAGTAGAGTGCCATGGCGTCATAGCTCATAGCAACCTCAAACTGAGCGCCATCCTCTTGCCTCAGCCTCCCATATAGCTGGGACTACAGGCACCTGCCACAATGCCCGGCTGTTTTTTAGAGATGGGGTCTCGCTCTGGCTCAGGCTGGTCTTGAACCCGTGAGCTCAGGCAATCCACCCCACCTCAGCCTCTCAGAGTGCTAGGATTACAGGCATGAGCCAGCGTGTCCGGCCCTCGTGATTTCTAAACTAGGTACACCTGGGCTAATATTCATTTAAAATCATCACTGTCATAATTGGAAAATCCACCATCTGTATAGATAGAAGATAATCATTAAAATAAATAGTTAAAACCAAAGAGTTACCAAATTCCACTTAGATATCATACTTGCTTAAGACCTGGAGCTTCGCGCCCTCACTCTCAAGCTCTGTGTCGGAGCAACGTTAAAGTCACCGCGGCATGGGCTTGAGGCCTTCTTTCAGAATAAAAGAGATAAGGTCACTTCCTCCCTGGCTCGGTGTCCCCGTATTGTGTCCAAGGGCCTCCTAAACTGACATGGACCATCAAACATGCACGTATCCTATGGCAGGCACTGGCTGGCCTGATCTGTTAGTAGGGGACTGTGCTTACTTTTGGGTGGGAAAGGAATGACATCATTTAAGTTAGGAGAGCAGGAGTGAACCCAAACCAGCTCTTATGATTATCTTCTAGAAAGTTCATTCCAGCTCTGGAATTTTTTGCTCTTCCACAATGACAGTCAGCACCAGCCCATGCCGGCTTTGCAGTTTAATATGGGGCCCGAGAGTTCCCAGGGCCTTCAAGATAGCAAGGTCTGCAGGGACAGGACCGTGCACATCTCACTTACCATCATCACCTTCCTTCTAGCAGGGGGCCTGGCAACAGCAGAGGTTACACAGACATTTGCTAGAGGCTGCATTTACTTCGTTATAACACCTACCATGTGCTTTGCTCAGAGGCCCGTGGTGTGGTGGGGATGACGTTCACCAGGAAAAAATGCCCTGATGAAAAACTGCAGGGAGCTCCGGGCCTCTAGAGAGGAGGAGCTTGGTCCCAGGTGGGATTCAGGGAAGGCTTCCAGGGGAAAGTATGTTTGAGCTGAAAAAAGAATGAAGAGCAGGAGTCCTCTGGGCATTGAGGTGAGGGTCTCTATGTGTCTCCCTTCCTCAAATATTAGACCCACAAAACATCAGCTGGAGGGCAAGACCCTAAGGACCTTCTGGGCTGACCTCTTCCCTTTTAGTAGGGATTAAAGGGTGCTGACACGTGGCAGTGGACTGGGCTTGGTGATGACAGCCCTGTCCACTCCAGCATCTCTGGTCCTGCAGGAGCATCCTCCAGCCATGAACCACCTGGACTCCAGCAGCAACCCATCCTCTACCACCTCCTCCACGCCTTCCTCGCCAGCGCCCTTCCCGACATCGTCCAACCCGTCCAGTGCCACCACGCCGCCCAACCCCTCACCTGGCCAGCGGGACAGCAGGTTCAATTTCCCAGGTACCACATCTCAGGCTTTTCTGGGTTCTTGGAGTTGTGATCAGATTCTCCTCCTCAGCAAACCCTGGCGAGGTCAAGGCCAAACTGCCACCACTAAGAGCTGATGCTTATGAAGCGCTTGCCTAGAGCCTCAAGCCCACTAGCTCTGAAGTTAATGCTGTTGTTGCACCCATTTTACAGATAGGAACACTAAGGTTTGGAAAGCGGAAATGGCTTAGCCCTAAGTTGTGTTGTAAGTAGCACATGAGGACCAAACTCAAGACCATAGACGTAACATGATGTCTGCACTACCCTCCTGTATGTGGGTGGTTTCTCTTGGGCATTGCTCATGCAGGGCAGGTATCTGAGCTCCCAGGAGGCATGGTTGGCAGCACAGGGAGCTAGGAGGCCTAGGAGACAGATCTGGGGCCTTGCTGCCTACCTGCACTGTGAGCTAGGTAAGCTACCCTAGGGAGACCTTTTGTTCCTTTTCCATAAAACACGGAGACCACGTGTCCTTGAATTAGGTTGTCCTCACAGAAGAGCAGAGCAAGAAGGTCTGAGCCAGAGTTGACCTCCAGCTCTACCCATAGCCCCGCTGCCCAGAGGTCTGTAGGGAGAGGTTAGGATCCCAGCCCTTCCCACCCTCGTTCCAGCCAGGCCTTGGGTATCCATCTTTCTGGGAGCAGAGTGAAGCCCATTTGCCCCTTTTGGGGCTGAGCTGCTGCCATCTTAGCCCCCAGCCTACCCCAGTTTGCAGTCCCAGAGGATTCTGGGCTACCTACCACAGGCTATCTCCAACCCGTGGAGTCCAAGTCTGGCTCTTGTCACTGGCCCCTGAGGCACCACGCCCAGGGGACAGAGGTGCAGCTCTTCCTGTGCCAGGGGCCTCTCCTGAGCATTACAGCTGGGGCCACACAGAGCCAGCAGGAAGCCAGGCCTCTGGGCCCACTCACCAGGGTTCTGGGGACTGCTTTTGTGGGTGGTGAGATGCCAGGGTTTTGTAGGAAACTTTTTTTCTCTTGTGTCTGTCCCTTCACTTCAATCGGTAGGTGCTGGGTATCTTGTGACATGAACACCTTGTCCTGAGCACACCCCTCCCTGCCCTGCAGTTGAGTGATGACCCATTTGATTACCCTCCTCTCCCATTCCACCCCATCTTTGTTGTGCTCCGAAACTGCCTTTTGCAAAACCTACTTTGGGTTTTTCTAAAAGGAAGGGCCTGTTTGAAAAACAACAGCCACAGAAAAGGTTCTTTTTGCAATACCAGCCAGACCCTCTCTGCTTTTCCCTGATGTCCCCAGACTGGGCCCTTATTGTCCCCTATCCAGAGGCGTCCCTCTCTTCAAGATCAGACCTCTGTGGTCGTGGCCACACCAACTGGGCCAACCGCTCAGGGCTGGGCTGCCCACCTGCGGAGGGAACGCCTCCTGTTGTGCCCTGCTCTGTGCTGCGCAGAAGCATTGCACTTGGCCTTCAGGGATACTCCTGGGGAAACGTTCACCGTCACACAGGGCTCCATGAGGGGATGCCTTCTGAGAGCACATTGTGAGGAGCCCTTACAGGAACGTGGATGGCACAGCCTGCTGCACGCCTGGGCTCCATGGTAGCCTGTCGCTCCTGGGCTACACACTGGCACAGCATGTGACTGTCCTAAATACTGTAATGCAATGGTGTGTTTACGGGACAGCAAAAGTACTGTGTGAAAGGTTACAAATGGTACGTGTGTGTAGGGAACTTAACATGCAGCCTGCAGAACTGGAGGTCGCTCTGGGTGAGTTAAGTAGAGAGTGAATGTGAAGGCCGGGACGCTGCTGTGTGCTGCCGTAGACTTTATAAATACCGTACACGGGGAAGATTACATTTACTGAAAATTTTTACTTTTTTACCAACACTGTACACTCAAGGAGCACTACATTTATATTTTTTTAAATTTTCTTTCTTCTATAATAAATTAACATTAGCTTACTATAACTTTTTTACCTTACACATTTTGTAATCTTTTTGAGTCTTTTGTAATAACACTCAGCTTAAAATGCAAACACATTTTACAGCTGTACAAAAATATATTTTCTTTATATCCTTTTTCTATAGGCTTCTTTTTATTTAAAAAATTTTTATTTTTCTTTGTATTACTTTTTAACTTTTTTTTTTTGAGACAGAGCCTCAAGCTGTCACCCTGGATAGAGTGCTGTGGCATCACAGCTCACAGCAACCTCCAATTCCTGGGCTCAAGCAAGTCTCTTGCCTCCGCCTCCCAAGTAGCTGGGACTACAGGCGCCCGCCACACCGCCCGGCCATTTTTTGGTTGCAGCTGTCATTGTTGTTTGGTGGGCCTGGGCTGGATTCGAACCTGCCAGCTCAGGTTTACGTGGCAGGCGCCTTAGCCCGTTGAGCCACAGGCGCCGAGCCAAAGTCTCACACATTTTTTATTAGATTTAATTGTAGGTATTAGATATTTTTTGCTGCTAATGTAAATGGCATATTTACACTCTCATTTTTTTCTCCCTGTCCTAATGTTAAGACTATTGACAGGTACTTCATCATGAAAGATAAATTAAAAACCCAGCAATGATAGTAGCAATAGAAGCTTATAGAAGAATCAGTACCAGTCTTTAATCTTGAATTAAGTCTAAATCCACCTATAAATAATTTAATAATTCAGCTGGTATTTCATTCTTTTTAAAGTATCATAATTAATTTTCTCTTTAGAGGTGGGTAGAAGGGACTCCAGAAATCTATTTAGGTGAGGAAGGAAGGAGTCTCATGGGCAAAACTCATGGGAGTCCGGCTGGGCCCAATTGACCATGTAATGAGCCCTAAGGGAGGGAAACCGTGTGGTGTCAGTCGCTCATTTCTCTTCTAGCCTGGATGCCCATGGACTCATGACTTATCCTTTGGAAGATGGTGTAAGAAGGCAGGGCTGCAAGTAAAAATGTACAGAACTATTTTAGTGGTTGTGTTAGTCAGGGTTCTCTAGAGAGATAGAGACATATGAAAGGGGATTTATTAGGGGAATTGGCCCACACAATTACAGAGGCTGAGAAATCCCACAATAAATCCCATCTGTAAGCTGGAGACCCTGGGATGCTGGTAGCACAACTCAATCTATGTCTAAAAGCCTCAGAACCCAGGAAGCTGAGGGTGTGATTCTCAATCTGAGGCTCAAGGCCTGAGACCCTAGGGCACTGCTGATGTAACTCCTGGAGTCCCAAAGCCAGAGAGGCTAGAGTTCTGATGTCTGACGGCAGGAGAAGGAGAGTGTCATCCTGCTCCAGACAAGAGACCAAAGAAGTCTTTTTCTCTATTTTTGGGTTATATATAGGCCAGTGCCAATCCACTCAGAAGGTGGATCTTCCCCATTCAGTCCACTGACTCACATACCATCTTATCTGGAAACACCCTTACAGACTCAGAAGTAATGCTTTACCAATCCTCTAGGTATTTCTTAAACCAGCCAAGTTGGCACCTAAAATTAACCATCCCAGTGGTAATTTTAGAAAACACTAAACGTAAGCTTTACTCCTTTGTTACCCCTTTAATATATTACAAAAGGAGGGCATTGTCCCTTACCTTATAATAGAGGTCCTGTGGTTTTGGCACCTTATGGCAGGGCCAACCAGAGGTATGCCCAGGGCCAGCAGGAGCAATGATAGCAGCAATAGAAGTTTACATTTATCAAGTGCCTGCTATGTGCTATGCACTATTCTAAGTACTTCAGAAATATTAACTCACTGGGTGTGGTGGCTCATGCCTGTAATCCTAGCAATTTGGGAGGTAGAGGTGGGATTATTCCTTGAGGCCAGGAGTTTGAGATCAGCCTGGGTAACATAGCAAGGCTCCATCTCTTATAAATAGTGAGAAAAATAAAAAAAAAAAAAAGAAAAAAAAGAAAAAAATTAGCTGGGCCTGGTGTCACATGCCTGTAGTCCCAGTTACTTGGGAGGCTAAGGCAAAAGGATTGCCTGAACCCAGGAGTTTGAGGTTACAGTGAGCCACTGTACTATAGCCCAGGCAACAGAGTGAGGCCCTGCTCCCTCCCCCAAAAATTAAAATTAGAATTAAAAAAATAAAATATTAATTTATTGAATCATCACAACCAACCCCTTGAGGTAGGTTAGATAATATTATTTTTCCCAAAGGCAAAGACTAAGGCATAGAAGGGCTAAACAATGTGCCCAAGGTCACACAGCTCATCAGTGATAAAGCCAGGATTCTAACCCAAGCTGGCAGGCGCCCAAGACCATGCTTTTAGACTATTATAGACTATTATATAGTCTTTCAGGTAGTAGCAGCAGATGTGGACTAGAGGAGGACAAAAAGAATAAACTGGGGCTCCCTGGTTGTCTGGCCAGAAGCCAACTGTACCTGCTTTTTAGCTCTTGTGGGGCTACTTGAGAAGGGGTTAGGTGCTAAATTAGCAGTTAAGGTCAAGACAAGTGAAACATAGGTGAGATAATTAGAATTTGATCTTTAGATCAGATTTACAAACTTAAGACACATTACACTTAATGTTTTTTCAATTTTGTTACCTTAAAATTTCCTTGGAGTAAGTGGAGTCATGACTTCTGGTCTACTCTTTCTCTGAGGTGACAGGCACATCTATATTTAGACTGATAGTCATGCTTCTGTGGTGAGGGATCAGTGTGCGCCTCCCCAGATGGCTGTGCATTGAAACATGTGCATCTTCATGAAAAGATGAATCGCCAATATTGTAGATACAGTATACACACATCAGACGGACTTCTGTACAAATTTACTTATTAAGAAGATAAATTGGGGCTCGGCACCAAACAACGACAACTACAACCAAAAAATAGCTGGTTACTGTGAGCTGTGATACCATGGCCCTTTACCCAGGGTAACACCTTGAGGCTCTGTCTCAAAGAAAAAAAAAAAAAAAAAGATAAATTGGTGGCTCGGCACCCATAGCACAGTGGTTACGGTTCCTGCCACATGCACTGAGGCTGGTGGGTTCAAACCCAGCCTGGGCCAACTAAAAACAACAATGATAACTGCAACAAAAAAAATAACTGGGCATTGTGGTGGGTGCCTGTAGTCCCAGGCTTGGGAGGCTGAGGCAAGAGAATCACTTGAGCCCAAGAGTTTGAGGTTGCTGTGAGCTGTGACACCACAGCATTCTACTGAGGGCAACATAGTGAGACTCTATGTCAAAAAAAAAAAAAGATAAATTAACATTTGTACTAGGACCATAGATAGCCACTTGGACAAGTGTCTGTTAGCTAATGTAAGCAGATGGACTCAGATTCAGCTATGTCATGAACAGAATGAATTGAAGGACTTCAGAGGACTACTGCCTGAGAACCATTTGTTTTGATGAAGAACATGACAATTTCTCCTACTGACACAAATCAGAAACTGGGATTTTCTTTAACTCCATCCTTTCTTTCACTTCCTCTATCACATGTTACCAAGCCCTACTTATTCTCTCTCTCTTTTTTTTTTGAGACAGAGTCTTGTTGCCTTGGTTAGAGTGCCGTAGTGTCACAGCTCACAGCAACCTCAAACTCTTGGGCTGGAGTGATTTGCCTTAGACTCCCAAGTAGCTGGGACTACAGGCACCCGCCATACTTATTCTACTCTTTTAATAGCTTTCAAATACGTCTTGTCTTTTCTGCCACTAAAGTTTGTACCCTTTACTTTTTTTTCCACCTGGTTTAGAAAACAGCTTCCTAAATACTTTGTTCTTTTCTATAATTAGTCACCTTCACCGTCACCAAAATATCTTCATATTGCGTGAAACCCTTATGCCGCTTCCCTAAGAACTACCTCAATGGCCCTCACTGCTTGGAGGATGAAATCTAATGTTCAGGCACTATTCCATGGGGCGTCTTAAGAATTGCCCCTGCCTGTCTTGTGAGGCCCCCGTCTCCCTGAAGCCCTGCACCTGGGGCACTAGCCACACCAGATCTCTCAGGGCCCTGGGAACCCACAGTCTCCTTCTAGACTGAGTGCCTTGGTTGTGATGTTCCTCAAATGCTTTGTCTTCTGTCCCTCTTCTCACTAACTCTTAGCTTTCCTTAGAGATTACCCTCATACTCTTCTTGGGTAGCATGCTTAATACACTTCTGCAAGTATTTTTCTTACCATGTTGAACATGTAAAGGTCCATCTTCCCTTGTGGTCATTGGGGTCCTTGAAGGAAGATCTTATTCCTCATTATATCCCCATTGTACCACAGGCCCTTTTCAGATGTTTGCCATATGAGTTTTTCCATTCATCCAACAATCTACTCATTTTTCAACTAATTATTTTTTGAGTACTTGCTACATATGCAAGGCATTATTGTAGGTGCCAAAAATGTGTGGTAAACAAGACACAAAATCCTTATTTACATGGAGTTAATATTCTTATAAACTTATGTTCTAGTCTTATGTCTTCTAGGAAAGATGGGCAAAAAGAAAGAAACTGGAAATAATATCAGGTGGTTACAAGTGCTAGGTAGAGAATTAAAGTAGAATCATGTGACATAATACAGGGGTGAGATCTGAAGGAACTATAGGCAGTACCTGGGTTATGAATAAGATAGGTTCTGTTGCAGTGCCTGTAGCTCAGGGAGTAGGGCCCCAGTGACATACACTGAGGCTGTCGGGTTTGAACCCAGCTCGGGCCAGCTAAACAACAATGACAACTGCAACAAAAAAATAGCCAGGCATTGTAGTGGGTGCCTGTAGTCCCAGCTACTTGGGAGGCTGAGGCAAGAGAATCCCTTAGGGCGGTGCCTGTGGCTCAGTGGGTAGGGCGCTGGCCCCATATACCGAGAGTGGTGGGTTCAAACCTGGCCCCAGCCAAACTGCAACAAAAAAATAGCTGGGTGTTGTGGCGGGAACCTGTAGGGAGGCTGAGGCAAGAGAATCACCTAAGCCCAGGAGTTGGAAGTTGCGTGTGACGCCATGGCACGCTACCGAGGGTGATAAAGTGAGACTCTGTCTCTACCAAAAAAAAAAAAAAGAGAGAATCGCTTAAGCCCAAGAGTTTGAGGTTGCTGTGAGTTGTGGTGCCATGGCACTCTATCCAGGGTGATAAAGTGAGACTCTGTCTCAAAAAAAAAAAGATAGGCTGTGTGGGTTTGTTCTAAGGTTGAGTTTGTATGTAAGTTGGAACAGATACATTTACCTAGTACCTATAATAGCCTCCACTTATAAGTGTGAGTTGTACATAAGTCGGATGTTTGTAACTCAGGGACTGCCTGTACTCTTACAAAGATCAGAATAAATAACATTCCAGGCAGAAGGGACAGATAATACAAAGGCCTTAAGGTAAGAATGAGGTGATTTTTTGTTTTTTGTTTTTTGAGACAGAGTCTCACTTTGTTGCGTTCAGTACAGTACCATGGTGTCATAGTTCACAGCAACCTGAAACTCTTGGGCTCAAGTGAACCTCTTGCCTCAGTTTTTCTATTTTTAGTAGAGACAGGGTCTCACTTTTACTCAGGTTGGTCTCAAACTTGTGAGCTCAGGCAACCCACTCACCTCGACCTCCCAGAGTACTAGAATTATAGGCGTGAGCCACCACGCCCAGCCAGAATGAGTTGATTTTTATAATAAACAGGCTAAAGCCAGGGCAATAAGGGGCACAAGGGAGAAAATGCCTCTAAGGGAGACAGAACTAGAGATCACAGATGGTTTTAGAGCCAAAGGTAAATAATTCTTTAAAAAATACTAGATATTGTTGGCAGCTGCTGATAGCAAAGTAAAAAGGTCCTGTTGTTCACATCTGATGCAGAAAAGTACTTAGGAATGTAGAGGGCAATTACCTCCTTCCCATTTCACTTGGAGCCAAGCTATCTGTGTCAAGATGGCCTATGTGAAGGACCCGCCCAGCAATAATTCGCTGGGTTTCCAATTTTCTTTGGGCCTTTAGTTTGCCCAGGGCACACAATTAATATAACCACAAGAATGTGAACACTTTCATTTGCTCTGAAATGTGCTTATTTCAACCTTTACAGTGGGAAGGTTACTTTTCAGCTTAATATTTTTTTATTTCCCTCCTGTGCTTCCTGAAAAACAAAGTGCTATATCTAAAACCCCATGCACTTTTGTGCAGGGCATAGCCGTGTGCATGTGTACCCGTGTGGGCCGTGGCTGAGGGTTATGCAACAAAAGCTGTTCCTTGTGCATTTGGCTCCTGCAGGAGGCTATGATGTGGCAACACCAAAGCTCATCGCAGGTAGACCAGGCACGGACTCACTGGGCAAGAGTTGTGGGTCAGGGTAGCTTGTTGGTAGGCTTTGTTCTTACTCAGAATTGTTTCCTCGAAGACCCGGGTTTGGGCGCAAAAGGCCCAAGAGAGGCCTGTCTCGCCCCTGCCACAGTCATGATGTTCTAGAGATCCACAGTTTTCATTCTCCTCTGGGGGTAGATGGGCATCATAAAGGAGATCAGGTCTGATGGACGTGTCCACATTCCTGTGGTTGTATTAACCAAGTAGCTTGGCCACACCAAGGCCATTTCTAGACAACATAAGAGCACTTGCGGGTGGCGCCTGTGGCTCAAAGGAGTAGGGCGCCGGTCCCATATGCCAGAGGTGGAGGGTTTAAACCCAGCCCTGGCCAAAAACTGCAAAAAAAAAAAAAAACAAAAAACAAAAACCATAAGAGCACTTGCTATAGCATATGATCAAGTTTTTCTTTTGTATTTTTTCTTTAATTTTTGTGGCAGTAATTGACCTTCTAGAAAACTTATTTGACCATACACTATAGTAATTTGGGATTAAAAGGAGTTTCAAGGTGACTGAGGCCAGAAGGATTAGGAGTTTTCCCAGAGGAAGAGAATGTGTTGGTGTCAGAGCTGGGTTTGACAGTCTGGGTTCCTGACTTTCAGGGTAGTTCTAGCCCCAGCCATACTGCCTCTAGTCATTTAAGGGAGGTAGCAAAGTAGTGACCTGATGAGGTTCTTTTTTAGGTAATACTATGTGTGATGTTTAGCGATAGGGTCTCACTCTGTCACTCAGGCTGGAGTACTTTAGCTTCTGGGCTCAGGTGATCCTCCTGCCTCACTCTCCTAAGTAGCGGGTACTATATCTGCCACTATATCTGGCTTGCTTTACTTTTGTAGAGATGAGGTCTCTTTATATTTCCCAGGTTGATCTCAAACTCCTGGGACCAAGGGATCCTCCTCATTCAGCCTCCTTCATTGCTGGGATTACAGGTGTAAGTCACGGTGCCTGGCTAATATTTAAATATTGAGAGATTACATGTAAGAATGTGGATTTCTAGTTTCTCTTCAAAGACTTGTGTCCACACTTCTGTAAGGCATGAACAGTGGCTTTTCCCTTTATACAAGTTATATACTCCCCTCTGCCCACCACAAACTTCGCTACTTTCTATTGTCTCTGAGATATTGAGACTGACTATTAGTTGCTATTTATGGTCAAACTTGCACTGTTGTAGAATTAAGAGGAAAGAAAGTAAGCTATCTCTTATACCCCTATCTCTATTAAAGACAGTAGATAGCAGTAAGATAGTAGAATTAAGAGTTAAGTAAGCTATTTCTTAAACCCCTAAGTATTAAAATGGGGCTATATTTCAAGAAGTGGATATTTAAAAAAGTAAAGTGTTCACCACCACCATGCTGTAATTCCAGCACTTTGGGAGGCTGAGGCAGGAGGATCACTTGCGACCAGGAGTTCAAGACCAGTCTTGGCAAAATTGGGAAACCCTATCTCTACAAAGGTAGAAAAATTACCTGGGGCATGCTTGTATACAGGAGGATCCCTTGAGCTCAAGAACTCAGGGTTATAATGAGCTATGATAGCACTACTGCACTTCAGCCTGGATGACAAAGTGAGATCCTTTGTCTAAAAAAACAAAAGGTAAAGTGTTTCAGGGTCAGAAGAATACAGCTCAAATGATATTATGAAACAAATATATAGTAGGTATTGGAGGTTGCAATAGTTGTGCTAAACTCTAATGCCATAATCGAAATAATTTTTTTTTGTAATTTTTGGCCAGGGCTGGGTTTGAACCCACTACCTCTGGCATATGGGACTGGTGCCCTACCCCTTTGAGCCATAGGTGCCACCCTGAAATAATTTTGGATATGTCTATGAAGTTGCAATATACCTTTGATAAGTTTTTTAAAAATTTTAAAAGACTTTTAGAGATGGAATTTTGCCATACTGCCTGGGTTAGAATGCAGTGGCTATGTACAGGTGCAATCAAAGCATACTATAGCCTTGAACTCCAAGGCTCAAGTAATCCTCCAGCCTCATTCTCCTTAGTAGCTGGGACTATAGGGTGTGCCCCTGTGCCCAGCAACTTTGACAGGTTTTTTTTTGGGGGGGGGGTTTATTTCCTTTTAATTAGAAATATTTGAAACAGATTAAAATAGATTAACTCTATCAAATAATCACTCATACACATCTGACTGTATAATTAGCTTTGATAGGTTTTGAAAGAAGATTTTCATAGCATGGAGGGGAGAAGAGAAGTGAAATGAAGAGAATGGGACCCTGGGTTCCTCCCCTATCACTTTAATAGAGCTATTAGAACTTGAGATGAGTTTGTTTAGATGCTGAGTGAGGGTGTCCAAAAAACTGCATTAAGAATCTCCTGGTGGACTGGGCGAGGTGGCTCATGCCTGTAATCCTAGCACTCTGGGAGGCCAAGGTGGGTGGATAGTCTGAGCTCAGGAATTTGAGACCAGTCTGAACAAGAGTAAGACCCCATCTCTACTAAAAATAGAAAAAGTAGCTGGGTGTGTTGCAGACACCGTAGTCTCAGCTACTCGGGAGGCTGAGGCAAGAGGATTGTTGGAACCCAGGAGTTTAAGGTTGGTGTGAACTATAACACCATGGTACTCTACCTAGGGCTACAGAGTTGAAACGCTGTCTCAGAAAACAAAACAAAACAAAACAAGAATTTCTTTCTGTTAACTTTAGACAGGATTATCTTGAACTGTTCTAGTATGATCTCACAATCATGGGGAAGTCAGAACTGAAGACTGTTTACTGAAATAATAATGAAATTGCTGGCGGCGCCTGTGGCTCAGTGAGTAGGGTGAGGGTGGCGGGTTCAAACCTGATCCCGGGCCAAACTGCAAACAAAAAATAGCCAGGCGTTGTGGCGGACGCCTGTAGTCCCAGCTACTCAGGAAGCTGAGGCAAGAGAATCGCCAACGCCCAAGAGCTGGAGGTTGCTGTGAGCTGTGATGCCAGAGCACTCTACCCTGGGCGACAAGGTGAAACTCTGTCTCTAAAAAAAAAAAAAAAATGAAATTGCTCGAAAGAAATGCCCTGTATTATTCTGAGAAATAAATTGCATAAATTGCATATAAGCAACACCCAAAATACTCCACGCTCATGGTTTCTTGAATAAAAGGTGCTGTTTTATCTATCCAGTATTGTGAATAGTGCCATTTGCAGGCTGATTTCTATTTGAGGGTTTTGGGGTTTTTTTTCCTGATCTCTGCTTCTAGCTATCCTTTGACTCTGCTAACTAATCTTTCTTTTGCAAAGCCAGGGGCTCTGTAAGGTTAAAAATAATTCAGCTATATTGTGTTGAACATAATTGAAATGTCATGAGCTATCTACAGAGCAGGAGAACCAGTTCTCTCTTGTTTCTATTGGTGTAGTCTGTTTACTTTTCTGGTACCGTCACCGAAGCTTGGGCTGAGAGATCTGGTGAGGAATGTTTCCTCTGGAGTTTCGACAGGCAAAGCTATTTGTCACTGTCTTAGAAGCAGCTTGGCTACAGGTGAGGAAGGCTGCCCTCATGGGAGGGATAATTATGGTCAGTAACCTGTCTGAGATTACCTCTTGGCCTTACACTGCATCCAGGCTCATGTGTGATTCAGGAAATCTTCTATTTCTGTGTGTTCACATCAATGATTTCCTTACTTGCTTTCTAGAAGTGAATCCTCCTGTGGTACTGGGGAAGAAACTGAAGATTCTCAATCAGGTTTTTGACTGGCTGAATATGGGGTTTAGAGGTAGAGTCTTTGTGGCAGAAGGAATAAGTACAGGGAGGAGTCATTGTCCTTAGGATACCAGACACATGACAAAACCAAACATAATGCCCCCTCTTCTCTGACTCACCTACCCAGAGCATGATTAGCCTGGAGGGTTGGTGGCAAGCAGGTACAGATGCTCCCCAACTTACAATGGGATCCCATCTCAGTAAGCCCATACACTGAACATACATTAAACTGAAAATGCATTTAATACACCTAACCTACTGAAATCATAGTGTAGCCTAGCCTACCTTAAACGTGCTCAGAACACTTATATTAGCCTACAGTGGGGCAAAATCATCTCTAACACAGAGCCTATTTTATAATAGTGTTGAATAGCTCACATAATTTGCTGAATACTGAAAGTGAAAAACAGTATGGTTGTATGGGTACCTGAGGTACAATTCCTACTGAATGTGTACTGTTTCTGCACCATTGGAAAAGTTGAAAAATTCTAAGCGGAACCATTGCAGGTCAGGGACCATCTATCTGTATTTGATTCAGTGAGGTGGGGGCCTGAATCCTCTTCCCTCCTGCCCTCGTTATCCCAGGATTACTCCTTTTCCAGAGGTCTTAGCAGCCTGGAGATCTTAAGATACACATTGACCAGTGAAGTTTGTCTTGGCCTTGTTTGAAACCTTTATAACTTGAATGGCCTAATGAAGTAGAGCTTGTGACTGACAGCAAGAGTTTTCAGAAGTTTGGAACACTTTTTGACTTAACCAGGAATTTAGTAGGTTGAGAATTGTCAAAGAGTCACCAACAGTGACTTCAGTGTCCAGAGGGTAGGCCCATCATTAACCCAGCCTCCTTGACATAGACAAACCTAGAGCAGATCAGGGTGGTGATGGATGTTCCCAACCCTTGGCTTAGTCTGACTCTGTGCAGGGAGAGAATTCCCAGTGAAATTATCAGGGATAAAATGTGGACAGGTTATGAAATACTCCAGTTCTGTACCTCTTAAATGTAAAAGGATAATGGAAAGAAAATCTCAATTGCCTTACCTGTGTTAGCCACATTAAAACAACAGTAATTATATCAGTCTTGATAATTTAATGTATATACCAATATAAATATTGTTTTACTCCATTTTATTTTTTTAATATTTATTTATTTACTTATTTATTTTTGAGACAGAGTCTCACTGTGTCACCCTGGGTAGAGTGCCATGGCATGACAACTCACAGCAACCTCAAAATCTTGGGCTTAAGCAATTCTCTTGCCTCAGCCTCCCAAGTAGCTGGGACTACAGGCGCCCACCACAGTGCCTGGCTAAGGCTATTTTTAGAGACGAGATCTTGCTCTGGCTCAGGCTAGTCTCAAACTCATGAGCTCAGCAAACCAGCCTCCTCAGCCTTCCAGAGTGCTAGGATTACAGGTGTGAGCCACCACGCCTGGCCCCCTTTTTATTTTTATATGAATTATTTGGCTTGTACCTCATATTTAAAGCATCAAACATAATACACTGTCATATTTGAATATGAATACTACCAATGTTTTAATAATAACTGGCATTTTTATTATGTGTTTAGCACCATGGTGTATCATTTTAAATTATGTGTGTACAGCATTTAAAGTGTTTAGTGACTAAAATAATTACTCTTGCTTCATGTGGCCTAAATAGTATGTGCCAATTTAGCAGATGTGGTCATTCAACTCACAAAAAGATGGTCACTTTAATCTGCCAGAAATCACAGACATCACAAGTCTTGAGTGGAATTGAAAGAGGTGTTAACATGGTCCATGAGTGGTGAACACTTTCCTGCCTCCTCCACGCTTCTCACTCTACCTCCTATCCTATCCCATAAGCTTGTTCATCCAGCAAAAGCCCAAGTATGCCCTGAGATACCATCTAACTCCAGTGAGAGTGGCCTATATCACAAAATCTTAAAATACCAAGCTTTGGTCCCTAATGCAGCCCCAGTAAATGTGCTTCCCTAGAAGGTAGCCTTGGGTACTATGCCTTTTAAAAGCCTTGTAGGTAATTCTAATGTTCCTACCACTGCTCTAGCTCAATCCCTGGAAAACCAAACATGCATTCCAAAGATATTTTTGAGTGCCCACAGAGCATCAGGAACTATGCTGGGCACTTGGCAGTGAACATGACAAAGTGCTAGGATCTTTTTATATCCAACTGGGGGAAGACAGTTCATAAGCAAATAAACCATATAGTTTCAGACAGTGATGTGTGCTTTACAGAATATGACATGGTGATAAAATAGAAAGTAACTACAGGGGTACCAGGGTGGTGAGAGAGGATTGCTTTAAAGAGAAGACTTTAAGGGCTGCTTAACTGAAAGATGAAAGAATCCTGCCAGAGGATATGGATAAAACACAGAGGAGCAGTAAGTCCAAAAGTCCTGTGCTCCTTGGCTAAGGGACAGCATGGCTGGAGCAGAGTCCCTCAGTAAAACAGAGATAGTGGCACCTGTCCTGAAATTATCACATTGTTATGTCTGATGGAAAACCCAAGAAAATTGCAAAGGTGTCCCATTTTATTGTCACCACTGCTTGCTAACACATTGCAAAGGCCCAGACAGCAGATAACAACCCTATGACATCCCCCTAGCTTAGCTGTGGAACCCAAGGGCTCCTCCGTGACACAACTGCAGATTCTGGGCCCGGACTTTTCTGGGAAGTCCTGGATAGATTTTGCAGAGCTGCAGCTATGTTCCAGGAATCTCCTGTCATCAAATACTGAGAAGGGTTTCCATTTATCAGGCTAAACTCCTTACGCAAGAGACAAAATTGAAAGTAAAAGTTGGAAGCCCTTAAAATGCACCAAATAAAGATATTGATGGGCTGGGAGAGGGGCTACCCACTTGACTTCCTCTAGCGAAAGATGGCTGCCTACCCTTTGCAACATTCCACAGCTTCACCCCAGAGATGGGAAAAGACAAAGTCCAGTCACATTATCACTTTCTACTATTCCCCCAGAAAGGTACTTTGAGAAAAGGAGGTTATTTTTTTAATAAGAATATGGAATTTATTAGATATTGAATGCAAAAATAAGCCCATCTAAACAGGGGTCCAGAGAGTTTGTTTTATCCCTCTGGGTGCCTCTAGACTTTCCCACCCCAACCCCAATAAAAACACCATTTTGCATGTACAAAGGCTAGCAAAGACTACAGAACCTGTGTCAGATGCTGTGAAGTAGGTGGTAATGCTCAACTGAATGGGTATTGTCGGTTCTGAGTGCCTCAACTACCCCTGTCAAGGGGAATGCTAATCTTCCCTCCTTTCATAAAACATCAGCTAATATTTGGTTTATTAATACTTTTTCTCATCTTTAATCATGCAAGTATTGCTTGCATTTCCTTATTATATAACTGAAACATTGCAGAGAGAGAGAGAAAGTCTCTACAAATACTACATTGATCCCCTGAAGTAACTACTATTAACAGACTGTTTCTATGCATTCATGTGTAGGTATGTGAATATATGTATATATGCTAATGCCATGGAAAATGTGCATTTTTTACATAAATGGCATGACAGTGAATGCCTTTAAGGAGGACTACACAGGATGCTTATGACAAACATTATACAGTAAGAGCTACATTCTAGTATATGGCCCCCAGGAGCAGAGTGATTGAATACATTGCAGTATATTCAAATTATGTGATATCTATGGCTGTTTAGAAGAGTAATGTAGCTGCAAACCACTTTTAAAGCATCAAGAGACATTTCAGAGTGTATTATCCAGAGTTCTCCAGAGAAACAGAACCAGTAGGATATATATATACACACAAATATACACACACATATGTATTTATAAAGTATAATTATATGTAAATGAAATTAATTATAAGGAATTGGCTCATGAAATTATGGAGGCTGACAAGTCCCATGATCTGCAGTTTGCATGCTAGAGCCCCAGAAGAGCTGGTGGTGCAGTTCAAAGGGCTGAGAGCAGAAGAGCTGATGATGTAGATTCCAATCAGTATCTAAAGTCCTGAGTGACAGGAGCATTGAGGACAGGAGCTTGCTGTTGCAGCTCAAGCACTCAGGTAGAGGGTAAAATCAATTTTCCTCTGCCTTTTTTGTTCTGTTCAGGTCTTCCATGAACTGGATGATGTCCACCCATCAGGGGAGGGCCATCTGTTTTATTCAGTCCAGCAATTCAAACAATAATCTCTTCTGGAGGCACCTTCATGGTCACATCCAGAAATAATGTTTAACGAGCTATCTGGGCATCACCTAACCCAGTCAAGCTAGCACCGTAATATTAGTCATCACACTGAGTTTCCTTAAACTTTTGTGAACTTGGTTTTTCTGTTCCTTGTTCCTATCTCAGATCTTGGGAAAGTATAACTGGTTACATACAACAAACTGAGGAAGATGAGGGAGGAACAGGAATAGGCCCCAGGCCTTCCAAAAGAGTTGCAATAGGGAGACACAGAGTGAAAGAGCAGGTGCATTTTGGCAAGGCACACGTGATATTCAAAGAAATATAGAAATCTTATTGAGGTTCAGGAAAATTGCTAGTAATCAGGAGATAACATGGGAAGGTGAATTCCAGGAGACAGATGTGGCCCAGAGATGGAAATTTCAATATACCTGAATATGCTTGGCAATGAGCACCCCTATTAGTGGTGATTGAGCTCTAGGAACTAGGCTAAAATTACAGATCAAGACCCCCAGTCTTCAGAGGGTGGCTAATAAGAACAAGACAAGATTATCATTCCTTCCTTCCTTCTTTCCTTATTTAT
This sequence comes from Perodicticus potto, assembly GCA_963574655.1. Classification (NCBI taxonomy): domain Eukaryota; kingdom Metazoa; phylum Chordata; class Mammalia; order Primates; family Lorisidae; genus Perodicticus; species Perodicticus potto. The sequence continues at coordinate 4,875 of CAUYRH010158368.1, read as the reverse complement.
TTGTCATTAAATATCTCCTATGTGTTAAGCACAGTTCTTAGCTGCAAACATAGCTCTTAATAAGACAAGCACAGGTCCTTTAATCATATAAACACACAAATACTATATTGTCACAGAGTGATTAATAGATAAGGGATTGGAGCAGATCTAGTACAGATTACATGAGCTAGCATTCAGGGAAGGTCTTTCTGTGAAAAAGACACTGCAGCAGAGAACTGAAATAAAGTTCTGGCTATGGCAAGATAAATAAATCTAAGAGAAAAGATTTATATGGAGGAGAAACAGTGAATGTTTTAAAATGAAGATAGAGGCTGGGTGCAGTGGCTCACACCTGAATCCTAGCATTCTGGAATGCCAAGGTAGGAGGATCACTTAAGCTCAGGAGTTTGAGACCAGCCTGAGCAAAAGTGAGACACCTGTCCCCATCTCTACTAAAAAATTAGAAAAAGTACATAGTTGTGGTGGGCACCTGTAGTCCTAGCTATTTGGGAGGCAGAGATAGGAGGATTGCTTAAAACCCAGGAGTTTGAGGTTTCTGTGAGCTAGGCTGAGACCATGGCACTATAGCCTGGGCAACAGACTGAGACTCTGTCCCAAAATAAATAAATAAACAATAAAAATAAAAATGAATATACTCAAGTGTAATTGAAAGGAGATAGTTTACTTCATCTTGCTTCCTTTAATCTTTCACCTGTCAGGTATTTGTCAAGTCCTCCACTGCGCAAAGCTCTGTGCTAGGACTTTGCAATATAATTATGAACAAGGTAGACAGGGCCCCTGCCTTCATGGAAATTATATTTTATTTGGGAGAGAAAGAATTAACAAGCATAATGAGCATCATGTTCAAAGGCCAAAGGCATAAAAGAATTGAGTGTATGAGGAATTGAAAAAGTCCACTGTCATTGGTGTCCAGTGAGGTGGGCCTGGGACAGTGACAGTGACATTAGAGATCAGAGAGGTTGGCAGGAGCAGGGTTGCAGAGTCTTGCAGGATCTTATAAACAGGTCAAAGAGTTTCCGTTAGTTCCAAACCCCAAATGGAAAGATATTGAAAACTTCAAGCAGAAGATGGGGATTTGTTAAATATGAGAATGGATTAGAGGAAAGCAATACGGCAGCAGGAATATATGTCAATATATTGGAATAATCTTGGCAAGAGATGATAGTATGGGAGCCACATGGACAGCAGTGAAGAAAAAAATAAGGTAGCATATTTAAGAGATACCTCAGATATGAAATCCAAAACCTTGTTGACGGATTAGAGTAAGAGATGCAAAGAAAGAAAGGCAGGTTGACGTCCAAGTGGATGCTGGCCAGATGAACTAGTGTAATGGTTGTGGCATATCTACGAAAAACAAATGAGTCTCTGTGGGATGGGTGGGGGGGACTCAATTGACTTGGACATATCTCTTCTTTTCTTCTGAATTACAACCCCCCATTTAGATAGTGCCTTTTGCAATGGCTAACTAGCTATTTGGTAGCACGCTGAAGTTCCCTCCCAAATTTTTTAAATTAATTTTATTATTTATTCAGGACTAATACACACACATGATTTGAAGAACAAATAGTACAAGTTTCATTGAGTAAGACATGAGTCAAGAAGTCTTGCTTCTACTCTGTGTCCCCATCTGCTTTGCTACCTATCCATTTCACCATTTTTAGATATCCACCTGTAGCAGGTCTGGCTGTGCAACAAACTTAGTAGCTTCAAACAACTGTTTACTTAGCTTATGCTTCTGTGGTGGGCTGAACAGTTCCTGGTATGAGTGACCTTGGCTAAACTCAGTTGAGTAGGCTCATGTGTCTGGCTCTTGGCTGGAGGCTGGAGGACTTAGATCGGTATGGTGGTTACATTGCATTCACTTCGCCTAGCGGCAAATACTTCTTAGAATTCCTTTCTCTGTGTAATTCTGGATTAGGGAAGACAACACAAGATACCTGCCCAGTGTTTTCAGGGTAGAAGTGAAGCAGCAGCTATTGCACTTCACTAGTCAGGGCCCAAGTGCTGCTGCAGCTCAGTCATATCATTGATCTGCTGGCTCGCCCTTCGGCATCGAGCAGCAGCAAGAGCCACAATTCCTCCCACTCCCATGAATCTTCTCCAGCTTCCCTGAGTCCTGGGCCAGGCATATGCACAGCTCCATAGCAGAGGGATTAGCTCAATTAGCAGACAGACTTTGGTTCCAGTTTGCCCTCATTCTCTCTTGCTTTGTTCCCATCTTTTCTTCCTGACTACCTGCCTTGCTTCAGTAACTTCTTTACCCTCTCTCCTTTGTGGTCTCTTCAATTGTGCAAGGTATAAGTCCTATAGTAAATCCCTTATTCCATTTCACTCTTCAGTTGATAGGCTGCTGACTACGGTGGTGGGTGAAGGAGGCGGGGCAGGCAGCCAGGTTTTATGTCTCTCATCGTCTATCAGGCTAGCCTGGGCTTTTTCACATGGGAGTCAGAAGGTTCCAAGAATAACAAGGGAAAGCAGGTCCTGACTTCTGCTTGTTTCACATTATCCAAAACAAGTCCCATGGCCAATGCACAATATGATGCAGCACTACCCAAAGAGAGTGGATAAAGAGAGGTGAACATTTAGGAAAGACATACTAAATGTCACTGCCTAGACATTAGAACATCATATCTAAGTGGCTCAACCTAGTGGCCAGAGATAGGAACTTAGAGACATCTTTCCCACCTAGCAGACTGGGCTCCCTGCCTTTGCCTTTAAATGAACCATTCCGGCATTTTCCCAAGAACTTAAAGTGATTCACATAGTATTGCTTTATATACACATATATACTGCCAGTTGCTACAGTCTCTCTCTGCCTGATTCTTCATTCCTGCCTCATGTGATAAATTTAAGGTAAGCATTACATGTGCGGGTTCATTTATCCTGTCTCTCCTGAGGATGACCACTCCCACTGTGTATTATGAGATGGGAGTTGTTATGGTGACGGGATAGGGTGTGGAATTAGAAGGTGGTTGTGAAAGTTTGCTCAATTTGGAAAGAAGCCCATCCTATGTAATCAGGCTGTGAGATGCCAAAAGGCAACTTGAGTTCAAAGACGTCTTCTAAGACTCAAGGAAGACTGAACCCTCTCTTTGCTATGTTTCCTAACCCTCTCCAGAAAGACAGTACTATTAGCTAAGCAGAGTAGGTCATAGATGTGGTTAAAAAAAAGAAAAAAGCCCAAGAATAGGGACTAAGCAGAATACCCAACACACAGTGCACAGTGGGAAATGGGATTTTCGGGATAACTCAAGGGCTTTAAGATGGAGTGAGCCAGGCTTCCTTTGACTTATAGCCACATCGCTTGTGCCTCTGTTTCATACTTACTCCATTATCCATTGTAAAATAACCATTGGTGAGTTTACTATCATGTATGCTCTTACAGAGCAAAGCTCTTTTCTTCTAAAACACGTATCTCATGAGACTTTAGTGATTATCACCTGTTTCTTCCTAGTAGACTAAAAGCTCTATGAAAGCAGAGGCATGTCTGAATTTTGCTTCTATCACTCACCTGGCCAACTCGCTGGTATCACCACAAAAAGGTCAAAGTCATCCAGATATGAACATTGACCCACAGTGCCTGGCTTCAGAAGTATGTGAGTAGTACAGGAAAACCCAGGTTTGAATGGCACTGACTCAGAAATTAGACTTTTAAAACTTTTCTAATCATTTTACACATAAGACTATGAGCAGAGGATTCAGTTCTCAGGGATGTTTACTTACATCAAACTTGGAAACATGGTCTATGTAATTGTAGATGCCAAGTGCATCTATTATTTCCCTTTTTTTTTAATGGGAAAGCAAATGAAATAAAATGTATTTTTGTACTTGTGTTTGTAGGGCACATATCTATACTGGGGTTGTAAACAAAGTCTGGTCAACATAAAGACAATATTTTTCTATTATCTTTGCAGAAAATATTATTAAACCATGGTCCTATGAAGATGCAATAAAAGAATATGCAAGCAAAACTGTAGTCACAGAAAGTATTAATGTGCCAAACAATTAAACATTTTGTGATATTTGTCAACTTTGAAAAATCTATAGTTTGTTGCGATTTCTCTCTGTATAGTCAACATTTTTCTTCTTTGTGTGAACAAGTCCCCCCCAAATCCAAGATAGGCCTATGGGTAGCCATTTGACCTTTCTGTGCAAGCAGTAGACGGTTGTACAAATATTTCAAAAACGCAGTCTTGGCTTAGAAAGTTTAATGTCAGTTCAAAGTAGCATTTTAAAAATCCCCAATTGATTTGGGGTTAATTATTCTTTCCTCCTAAATTTGAGTATAATTCAGGTTGGAAAACTGCAGTGAGAAAGGGGAGCTATGGTTGACTTCTTCTATATAGTTTCTACCTCATGGTTCTATTTTTCTTTTTTTTTTTCCCACTCAGGAAAGAATGCACCAAAGACATTCGCATTTATTTTTTTTTTAAAGCAAATGACAAACACCCAGTATACCAGCTTTACTTTTTAAACCGAGGCTTAACAATACATATTTAAACAACTGTCAAAACTTACTAAGATGCCAGCATTCATGCACAGCTAGAAAACATCCTTAATTTATAGTAAACCAGAAATGTGTTACCATTAATGTGTTAATATCTTTCACTGCTAAATACTGAAAAAAACTGAAATTATTTCTGTAGAAGACTCATCCTGCAGTGTTAACTTCACAGCAGGCTGACGCTACTTGGCTCATGTTTCAGACACAATGGAAAAGCAGGTCCATGCTGCTGTTAGTGCACACTCTGTTCTACCACTACTGAGGAGTCAGGGCTCACCTGGAGTACGTTTAATAAAAAAGCAAAGTGCATACAGAAATTTACAACAATTTTAAAGACAAACAAATGGTCCTATTATGTGGTCCCAACAATA
>CAUYRH010158367.1:0-12268 GCA_963574655.1 Perodicticus potto | reverse complement strand
ATCCTCACAGTTAATTTCAATTTTGTTCTCCTTAATAGACAATTTAGACAAATCAGGTCCTGTTGGTTCACACTCAGGTTTAAGAACACTGGAAATATCACCATCAACTTGTGTTTGTGGTTTTTTGGTGTTAACAAAGGTCTGCAAAGCAATTTTAACCAAATTATATGCCGTCCAAACATCTGCACGAATAATATTACCCTGTTGATGAGACCTTTTCATATCCTCTCCCACATCCTCCCATGTGGAGAGATTTAACTGATGGTGAGACTCAGGAGAAAACCAATAACAACATTCACCAACAGTTGAAAAAAGACGGCAAAAAGTTTGATTATTAACATAAACTCCCATGGAATCTAACAAAGATTTGAACAAATGAATATACTCTTCCTCTTTAGAACTTGTATTTCCCATTTTTAATCTTCCTTCAAATATATGTCGAAAGTCCTGGGTACTTCAGCCCAGTAGTAACTTTTCAATTTTGTGAGTTCCCAGTAATTCTTACCTTAAGGTCAGTGAACAGAAGTTCCGGGGACAATTCAAGCAGGCTCGGTCCAGCCGATGACCCTGCTCGCTGCACCAGATGTAGTCGACCTCAGAACTTAACTGATCGGGGACGCAGAGGCAGACACTACACACAAAGTGATTGATGAAAGGAAGACTGGTGCTCGCTTAGGCACTCAGTGACAACCCACATTTATTGGGTGTTTTTATACACACTGATCAAATAAAAGTATAGAAATGGAAAAAGGAATGAATAGTGATGAAACAGCAGAAGCTACTATGAAAATTCTTTGTTCAGCACAGATGCTGCTGGATACATATATAGTTACTCTAAATTGAACATACTTTCTCAAAATGTAGCTGCAGGCTTAACCACAACGGTGTCTGGCTGTCTGTTCTAACAGAAGTTCCTCAAAACTTGAAGCTTAGCCATAAATAAAAAGAGAAAAGGAGAAAGTACCTCTTCCTGTAACCTCTGCAAGTGCCCAACCCCCAGCTTCACCCTGCGAAGCCCTCCGGTTACTTCTTCCTGTGAACATCTTAACTGAATGTTCTTGCTCGGGCATGTCCACAGATAAAGAAGTTTTTCCATCTTAGGGCAACGTTCCTTGGGGAGCACCTGAGGCCATGTCACTTGCTTTGGTTGGGGGGCTGGTATCCCTCCACTGTTTATCCTCTGTGTGTCTCATAAAAACCATTTGTCTTTGACTTAAAGATCCATCTAGATAATTCAGGATGATCTCCTCATCTTGAAAACCTTAATTACATATGCAGAGACCTTTTTTTCCAAAAATGTCACATTCTCAGGCCCTAGGGATTATGGACATATCTTAGGGGGAGGGACACAAGTTAACTCATTACACTGTACACTGAAAACTACAAAATATTGCTGAGAGGAATTAAACAGACCTAAATAAATGGAGAGTTGTATCTTGTCTGTGAGTCAGAGGACTCAAGATTGTTAACATTTGAATCACCACCCACAACTTATCTATTATGTATCTTCAGTGCAATGCTAATCAAAATCCCAGCAGGCTAACACTCTGGAGGCCAAGGTGGGCTGATCGCTTGAGCTCATGATTCATGACCAGCCTGAGCAAGAGCAAGACCTTCATTTCTAAAAATAGCCAGTCTTTATGGTGGGCACCTATAGTTCCAGCTATTGGGGAGGCTGAGGCAAGAGGATCTCTTAAGCTTAAGAGTTTGAGGTTTCTGTGAGCTATAATACCACAGTACTCTACCGAGGGCAACAAAGTAAGACTCTGTCTTGAAAACAAAAATCCATTCAGGGCTTTTTTTTTTGTAAAAATTGACAGCTGATTTTAAATTTCATGTGCAAAGGAAAGGACCTAGAACAACCAAAACAACTTTGAAATAGAACAAAGTTGGAGGGTTAACACTACCTGATTTCAAGAACTATCATAAAGCTACAGTAATCAAAACTGTGTATTATCAGTGTAAAGATAGACAGATTAATGGAACAGAATAAACAATCTAGAAATAGACTCACACATATTCAGACACATAATTTTTGACAAAGGTGCAAAAGCAATGTAATAGAGAAATAATAGTTTTTCAGCAAAGAATGCTGAGACCATTGGATATTACCTTATTAAGATGTTAATTCTTAAGATTTATATGCATAAAAAAAGAACTTGGATCCAAATCTTGTATTTTAAAAATCAATGCAAAATGAATCATAGACCTAAAAGTAAAAATCTAAAACTATAAAGTTTTCAAAGAAAACATAAAAGAAAGACCTTGGATTAAGAGGTTTTTTCCAAAGAAGGTCATTAGATATGACACCAAAAGTATAATCCATAAAAGAACAGTTTGGTAAGTTGGACTACATTAAAATTTGCACTTCAAAAGATACCATTGAGAGATTGAAAGACAAACCATAGAGTAGGAGAGACTCTTTGCAAATCATGTATGTGATAAAGGACATTGTATCAAGACTATATAAAACCTCTCAAAACTCAACAACAAGGAAAAAAAACCCAAACTTTAAAAATTGTGAAAAATTGGAATAGACCAACAAAAATGTACAGTTGGCAAGTAAATACATGAAAAGATGCTAAGCATTATTAATCATTAGAGAAATGCCAACTAAAACAACAATGAAATACCACTGCACACTTTGAAAATGGGTAAAATGTAAAAGACTGATCAGTGCAACTGAAGCACTCATATGCTGCCAGTGGGAATATAAAATAGCTCAATCACCTTCGAAAATAGTTTGGATATGATCTAGCCATTCCACTTGCAGGCATTTATCCAAGAGAAAAAAAATACATATGTCCCCTACAAAGACTTAGATTTAAGTGTTCATAGCATTCATAGCATTATAACAGCTTTTTTTTTTTTTTTTTTTTTTTAAAGACAGCATCTTTGTCATCCAAGTCACTCAATCTGTTGGAGTGGTGGCACATGATAGCAATTACAGTTCACTGTAACTTTGAACTCCTGTTCTCAAGCAATCCTCCTACCTTGGACTCCCGAAGCACTAGGATTAGAGGGCATGAGCCAGAGCACCCTGAGCCAGAGCATGTCAAATTTATTTGGAATAGCCAAAAACTGGAAACAACACAAATGTCTACGAAAAATCTGAATAGATAAACAGATTGTGGCTATAGCAATACATGAAACAGTATTCAGCAACAAAAAAGACTAAACTATTGACATGTACAACAGCAGGAATTAGTCTCAACCTAATCATGGGGAATAAAAGTAGCCAAAAAAAAGAGTATTTACTATATGACTCTATTGATAGAAAACTCTAGAAAATGCAGAGTAATCTGCAATGACTGAAGGTAAGTCTGTGGTTGCCTGGGGGTGGAGGAAGGGATGGAAGGGAGTCATTGAGAAGAGGTCATGGGGACATTCACTATATTGATTGTGGTATTGGTTTTGTGGGTGTATACATATATAAAAACTTACCAAATTGTTCACTTCATATATTGTATGTCAAGTTTACCCCAGTAAAGCTGTTATAATTTTTTTATAAAGCTATATTTGTAAATGAGGAAAAAATTGGAAGGAGGAGCACTGAAGTAGTAGTCATGGTGGTTTTCTCAGGGTGGGGGGGATTGGGATGGGCTGTTATGTACAAGAAGAACTTGAGCTTTAACTGTATCATTTGAATTTTTATGACACTGTGTTACTTTTTAAAGTTAAAAATATCTAGCTCACAATTGAGCTCTGATGTTTATTGATTCTGAATCTTCAGTGATCCTCTGTGAGTTGTAATAAGGAGCTCTGTTTGTACAATCTAAAATATCTTTAAATGAATTGAAATTTATTTCTTATTTAAAATGTTCCCCCCTCACCCCGAGAATTTCTAAAGGACTGTGTTTGGAAAAATCTACTTTTTAACAGCTGTCTTACATTCCCTCTTTAGTTCTGTCTCTAAATATTACTTGCTAAAAGTAAAACACTATTTTTCTAGACTCTGACTAATGCTCTTTTTTGGCGGGGGTAGGGGGCGTTTGGCCACTGCCCATTTGGCACAGATTTTATTACCAGATGTTTGTCTTCCTGCTTTCTATATTTTAAAAATTACAGAGGAGATTTAGCTGTTTTATCGATGTAATTATTTTTTGCCAAGAATTTAAACTTTGGGCAATCAGCATTAATGACTAATTTGAAGGCACAAAGTCTCAATTTAATTAAAAAGCTTAGGAAAGGTTTCAGCCTGTCTGGCTTCCGCAGGGCAGGGCGGGAGGTCAGGCACTGGAGTTCCGAAGTCCGCCTCCACAGGAATTCTGACAGAGCGCCCTCCTGGCCACTGCCCAGAAACTGAGTCATGAAGAAACCTCGTGCGTAAAATAAACCTTCTAGCAAATGAGAAGTGGTTCTTTAGAAAGGCCTGTATCAGAGCCATAGATTAGAGATATGAATGAAATATGGAGCCATTTAAATTCCTCTCTGCTGGCACTGTTCTTTCAGTCCTTCCTTTAGGAGCATCTTCAGAGTCTCTCCTGGGACACAGGACATGTGGCCTTTGCCTTGGGGCAGCTCACAGCTAAGGAGGAAGGTGAATTCTGGGAAAGTACTGCAGCCCCAGGATAGATGGGTTCTTAATGTGGAACATTCCAGGTCATATGAGGCCAAACCCCCTTTGGGAAGATGGAGAAAGAAGGTTCCATAGAGGAGGGGACATGCCTAGTGCATTAGTATGCAGAAAACAGAAATTCTAAACAAAGAAACTATATTTGAGCACTTCTGGCCTTTTGTTCTGTGAAGACCAAATAATTCTTTGTCCCTAGATTGTAAGGAGATGGTTAGGTTAGAAATAAAGTAGGAAAGTTGTTCTAGTGACAAATTTCAAAGATACTTCCCCACACACCCATTAAATTTACAAATGCAGGTAGGCAAGAAATACCATATTTCTTTACTTTCTTTAAATCAACTCAACATTAACCCAAAGCCCCATCCCTCTCTAGGCTAGTGAAATACGTGATCTCAGTCATTCTGGGCCTCCAAGAATCTGCCAGTGTTCCGGGACCATCTGTAGACTTAGATGTGGGGCTGGGTCCGCTGCTCTGCTTCCCAGGAGCTGTTGAGATATGCTGCCTCAAAGCAAGGACCTCTAGCAAGGCTGAAACATGCACACATTTTCTCCTGAAAATATAGAATTGTCCCTGCAGGCCTGCTTTTCCCAAGCACACAGAGGACTGCTCTCTAACCCAGCCGAGGGATAAGAGCAAGACCCCAGCATCAAGCCCATCCCCCTTCCACAATGAATGGTGGATGGTTGTCTGTGAGGTTTACAGACAGCCTGGTGATCAGGTTCCAGGAGTTCAGAGACCAATCCTCTAACTTGAGACCAACTCTCTTTTGAGGAGATCACTCAAGGAAATCACTTTTATCTTTCTTTTTGTAAAGTATCCATCCAATTTGTCTACATATTCTTGGGTAAAGGTGTCTCAGCTCCATCTCTACATGTCCACTCTCCTGGTCAATCTCTGGGTCTCCTTCCACTTCCCTCCACATTGCTCATGGTCTGTCTAAACTGAGGATATATCTTATCATATCCTTTCCCTGCTTCAAAGTCCTATGATCTCTCCCTTGCCTGAAAGGCACCAAAACAGGCCCCAGCTATAGTCCCCTCACCTCTGAGCCTACTACCCCTGCCATGTTTCTGATCTTCTCCTGGGGACATTTATCCTCCTGGGCCCACCTCAGGCTTCGGGGAATGTGGCAAGTCCTTCAGGGCCCACCTTTTGGTGCTTCAGGGAATGTGACAAATCCTCTTCCTCAAAGAACACTCAGTCCCGGCTGTGGAGTCTGGTTTGTGAGGTTGTGAGTGTGCTCCATGGCACCAGACTGCAGGCTCCTGGAAGGCAGGGATGGCTTCTGTTTGAGATTTCATCCCCTGACCAGCAGAGCATCTGGAGGAGTTCACAGGGGACAGAGGAGGAGAATAATCTGTTACAGTATGGAGGTAAGTGGGGAAAGCTATGTTAGGATGGGGAACTGCAGGTGGGAGCAGGGCAGGTTAGACACAGGCATAACGGGCTCACCTCTGTTTCAGTCAGGGCAGTCTCTAGACAGCAGCATGTGGGCAAAGGGTGTTGGGAGGAGCCTCACCATGAGTAGCCTCCCACAGTCTGGCTGGTGGCTTGCATCTCCTCTGCCCTGCCTCCAGAATCCCCCAGCACTTGACCCCTACACCCAGTTCTGATCTCTTTTGAAGGTCACCAGCGATGATGTTGAGATTCCAAATCTCTGCCCTTTCTGGTCTCAGAAGCAGCCTGGGCCGACTACCAGCTTTCCTCCCTCTATAACTCTAGCTGCTCTGAACCCTTTTCTGTGTACTGGTCCTCCTTTTCACCCCTGAGTGTTGTTGCTGCCCATGACCCTCACTCCTCCTGAGAAGGGGTCACTCCACTGCACCTACCCCTTCCAGCCACTGTAGCTCCCCAGCCATACTTGCCACCCAGAACTGACCACCTAGGCCCTAGAGGCTGTCCTGGGTCCACCCTGATGAGGGCCTGCATCCCTGCAGCCTCCTATGCCCTCTCTGTTTCAGTTTCCATCTATGAAAAGTGGTGCCAAGAATAGTGGTTGCCAGGGGTTTGGGGGAGGGAGGATGGAGAATTATTTAGCGGGGCAGAGTTTCGGTTTGGAATGATAAAAAAAGAACTGGAGATGGATGGTGGTGATGGTTGCACAATGAGAATGTATTTAATGCCACTGAACTGTATGGCTTGGCACTCAAAGCTCAGTGGTTAGGGTGCTGGCCACATACACTGGGGCTGGTGGGTCCAAACCCAGCCTAGGCCTGCTAAAAACAATGACAAGTACAACAACAACAACAACAAAGTAGCCAGGCAATTGTGGCAGGTGCCTGTAGTCCCAGCTACTTGGGAGTCTGAGGCAAGAGAATTGCTTAAGCCCAAGATTTTGAGGTTGCTGTGAGCTGTGACGCCACAGCACTCTACCATGACATAGTGAGACTCTATCTTAAAAAAAAAAAATTGCAACTGAACTGTATACTAAAACAATGGATAAGATGGCAAATTTTGTTATGTATATTTTACTACAATTTTTTCAAAAAAATGATAAAGCAGTGGTAAATAGTGCCTGCTTTGCATAGTTGTCTTACTGGTAAAATAGGAGATGTGAGCGGGATGTGGATTGCAATGCCTGGCATCTAGTTATAGGTTATTAAGGGACTCGTAAACTATCTCCAGGTCTTGAGTCACAATTCTTCAGTCACCTGCTAGATTCTGCCACTTAAAATAGGTATGGACCCTACCCTCCATACCTCACCTTGGGGCAAATGAGCAGGAGATGCCCATGGGGCTGACACAGCCCAGAGCAGACTCCAGGCAGTATTTCATGGGCATGACAGAGGGAGCAAGGGTGGGATAGGATAGCCCCAGCTAGCATAGCTCCAAGAATGGTCCCACTTGTAAAGTAGTGCACAAAAAGTGACACTAAGGATTTAGAAATTCTGTGCCAGTCTGACAATGTCTGCTGAATAGAGTAATTTAAAAGTTGAGTTTGTAATCTGAATGACTTTTGTATTTATCATTTTTCCAGTAATTTATTTTTATTTTATAAAAGTATCAACCAGATGGGCGGCGCCTATGGCTCAAAAGAGTAGGGCGCCGGCCCCACATGCTGGAGGTGGTGGGTTCAAACCCAGCCCCAGCCAAAAACTGCAAAATAATAAAAATAAAAATAAAAATAATAATAAATAAAAATTTTTTAAAAAGTATAAACGAGAGATATATTAGAAAATTTTAAAAAGGAATTGCCCCTTTATTATAGTTTGAAAACCCCAAGCTAGGCTATGCCACAATAATAGACCAATTCCTAAATCTCAGTGGCTTAACCAACAGTAGCTTCATCTTGTTTGAACTCTTAAGAGGCTGGAACCCTAGGCTGCTCTGTGTCCTAGGACCAAACTGACCATACAGCCCAAAGGAGGCTGGGAAACACAGCACAGCAGGTGGCTCATGGGTGACAAAGAGGGTCTGCCACCGCGTAGCGTTTTTCCTCTGCAGAATTTCCCAGGTAGGCTCTGCCCCTGAAATTCACATTTCTGTAAAGGGGCTGGTCCTTTCCGTTTTCAGGTGCTTGAGTCTAAGGCAAATAGGCATCTGTGAACCCTGCCTGCCCCCCAGGGCTGCTGCCAGCTCCCAGTCCAGCCCCCAGCGTCCCCTCTCTCTTTCCTGCAAACTGTCAAACACGTGCTGCATTTCCATGGTGCCAGTAAACCACACTACTATTCAACTAAAGTATGCACTCTCTCCATTACATATTTTGTATTTTCCATCTCCACACCTTGGCTCAAAATGGTTTTTTTTCTGAAGTAATGCCTCTTCTCAACCCTCTCCTTTATATTTGCCTGTCCTGATAGGACCCATCCTTCAAGCCTCAGCTCAAATGCCAAGCCCTCCAGGAAGGCTTGTGCATAAGCCAAGAGTGGCAATAGAACATTGAACTGGTAGTGGCTTAAGTAATGAAGATATTCATCTTTACTTAAAAGAAGTCCCAAGTGAGGTGGTTCCAGAGTTCTCCTTGATGTCAATGTCAACAGACTGAGTCAGCATCTCTGGTAACCTTTGGAGCTTTACTTCTTGCTTGTAAGATGGATGCTGTATTTCCAAAATCACATCTTGGCACCACTGGGTTCAAGGCAGAGAGGAGAGGCAGCAGATGAAAAAAGGAGTAGGATTTTCCTTTTTATAACAGAGGGAGATATTTCCTAGTAAACCTTTTAGCAAAATTTCCCTGAAATCCCACTTGTAAGAACTGGGCCATGTAGCCAAGCCTGCCCTAAATGTCCAGTGACTGGGATGGTGTTTAACTGACAGGAGAGTTGGGTAGGGGTGGAGCTGGTGTTACCAAGAAGGTCTTGTCCCAACCAGGGACTTGTCTGAGGATGGGGCACTTGGAAGTCTGGAACAAAGAAACGTGAACTCAGCAAGACAGAAGGGAATGTTTCTAGTGGAGTGACCGATGTACACTGTCTGCCACAGCTTCCATAATCCCTTCTCTTGTCTATTACGAGTAATGGTGCATTCTGTAAATGCTTACAGCTTCTTATACCTCATGGCTCATATTTCCTTCCTTTTTTTTTTATCAGTTAGGATTGCAAATTCTATGTTCTCACATAATAATTTGAAGGGAGATGAGCAGGGGTTTTGGTCTAGCAATTCACTGTCTGTGATTCTCTTGATATTTCCCCTCATGGTTACAAAATGGCTGTGGCAACTCCAGGTTTTGAGTCTTCATACAAGGCAGAAAGATACAGGGAAGGGTGAAATTTGTATCTGTCTCTTTTAATGGGAAAGCATAAAAATTCTCAGAAGACTTCAACACGTTTCACTAGACAAAAGCATTTTATACAATACCCCTTCATGTCAGAGTCTGACAAGGGGAGTGGTTGGCATTTCTGGTCTTTGTGGAAGATGATCAGGGACAGTATGCTGCTGGGATGCCTACATTTCTCTTTCTGTGTCTGTATTCTCCACTGGACTGAGAATTTTCTGATAGCAGGGATTTTACCTAATGTCTTCTTCTTGACTTAGAATTGATTATACAAGAGTGTTGTGATGATAAAAGAGACAGTGAGTGCTGAGAAGTGGTAAGTGTTGAGCCCTCCAGAAGGCTGTCACCATATGGGCAATGAGCAGCTGCGGTAGTAGCTTAGGCCCCTCCACAGCCCATCTTGTTTGTTGAATGTATTTGATGTTGGGTACATATGTGTCGGATGTGACCTGAGCGCATCAGGGGTAGGTTTTTGCTCCTTCTTCCTGGCTGTCTGTGGTCTTATGAGTACTTATGGTGGTGTAACACAGTGTTACATTTTATCCAGAACCTTCACATCTAGGAGATTACTTGGGAGTTAGCAGCCTGATAGAAGTAAAGAAGGGTTGCTTGGAACACCACACATTGCAGCCTTGCATGAGGTATTCTGCTTGTCTGTGCTGCAGCTTCTTTAACTTAAGTGAGAGCTAACCCCTCCAGCCTCTTAGGGATGTAGAGATGAAATGAGCGGTAACAAAGTAGGTGCTCAGTCAGTGCTTCTTGATTAGACCAGCTGATCCCCTAGGGAACTCCCGAGTGGCTCAGAAAAGTCATACACTCTGGGAGCTAGGAGAGGCCATAGGACATACTAGAGACTGAAGATGGGTGCAGGTACAGGGGTCTTGTTCAACATGCTGTGAGTGAAGAGCAGGAGGGACCAGAGGCTACCTGCCCGGACAGTCCAATGGAGACATGGAATGGCTTGGTGGAGTGGCTCAGGCCTGCGGCCCCCACTCCCTGGCCTCCCCATTTCTTGTTGAATCCCAAGGCTGCGCCAGCTGTGCCCAGAACGGGAAGGGACTCCAGTTATGTTTATTCTTTAGATTAGAAGGGACCACAAACTCTTTCAGTAAGGAGCAGGAAAGTAAATATTTGAGACTTCATGGGCCATGATGATCTTTGTTGCATATACCATTTTTGCTTTTTTTTTTAGTAATCTCTTAAAAGTGTAAAAAACCATTCTTGGCTTGTGAGTTGTGCAGAAAGGAGCTGTGGCCAGAATTGGCCAGCTGGCTCCCAGAGGCGCCCAGGGAGCTTCCTTGCTTCTTTCTGGACTAAGGAACACCAGGCTTGGCCGTGGCTCTATTGTGAGCTGGCTTCTGGAGCAAGTTCTGGGATTGTTCTAGAATCCTGGCAGGGCAGTGGCCTGAGAGCCATGGAGGCTCTGGGTGCGGTGCTGTGCTGCCCTGTGTGCATGGAGCTGCTCACGCCCCCTGTGCTGCTGCTCTCCTGCTCTCACAGCTTCTGCAAACAGTGCTTGGAACTGATCTTGAACTGCAACCATGCCCAGAGCCAGTTCTGTTGCCCCGTGTGCAGAAAAGTAAGGCAATTGAGGTTCCCTCTGCTAAGAGTACATGAGGTAGCAGAATTCTTCCTGGTCAGCACTCCTCAAGACTTGACCCATGAAAGAAGTAGGGATATGGGACCCCAAAATGAAGGCTGGTGGGCTGGACTCACATCTCTAAAAGGGGGGATATATGGGGACAGGCTCCTCATTTAGCCCTAGAAGATGCAGCAGTGCCTGTGGAGAGTAGGTACGACTGGCCATGCATTGTGGCTTAAGGTTGGAGAGAATGTTCTCCCAGAATGGCTGAGAGATTAAGTATGCTAACTTCCATCCCATAGGTGTTGGGATAAAGGCATATTTTACTAACATTTGCTAGGTGCTTTGTCATTGTGGTAGGATACCAGAGAAACAGAGCTGATAAGGGTTCAGCTTCCAACCTGCATAATGAGGTGTCCCACAGTGCGTGTGTGGTACAGGAAAACTTCAGAGGAGGCAACCGCTGGGTAGAATCTACAAAGCAGAGCAGACACAGATGGAGAAGGTAATCTAGGAAGAAAGAGTAGCAGATACTAAGGTTCAAGAAAGAGGTGCTTAATGGGGCCAGCCAGTAGAGAGTACAGAGTGCTGGGAAGATACCTGGGGGTTAGGACTTTGTATTTTATCCTGTAAGCAATGGAGAGCCAGGAAAAACAAAACAAAACAAAACACTTTTTTTTGAGACAGTGTCTCACTTTGTCACCCTTGGTAGAGTGCTGTGGCATCACAGCTCACAGCAACTTCAAAGTCTTAGGCTCAAGAGATCCTCTTGCCTCAGACTCCCCAGTAGCTGGGACTATAGATAACTGCCACAACACCTGGCTAATTTTAGACATGTGGTCTTTGTTTTGTTCAGTCTGGTCTCTAACTCGTGAGCTCAAGCAATCCACCTGCCTTGGCCTCCCAGAGTGCTAGTATCACAGGCGTAAGCCACCATGCCCAGCCCTTTGAGAAAAAATTTTTAACCAAGAGAAATCAATCATAACATTGAGTTTTTTTGTTTTTTTTTTTTGTAGAGACAGAGTCTCACTTTATTGCCCTCAGTAGAGTGCTGTGGCATCAGACAGTTAACAGCAACCTCTAGCTCCTGGACTTAGGTGATTTTCTTGCCTCAGCCTCCTGAGTAGCTTCAGAGTATAGGCACCTGCCACAATGCCTGGCTGTTTTTCCTTTTTGTTGCAGTTTGGCCGGGGCTGGGTTTGAACCCACCACCCTTGGTATATTGGGCTGGCTCCCTACTCACTGAGCCACAGGCACCACCCTTAACATTGAATTTTGGTTTTTTTTTTGTAGAGACAAATTTTCACTTTATCACCCTCGGTAGAGTGCCGTGGCATCACACAGCTCACAGCAACCTCCAACTCTTGGGCTTAGGTGATTCTCTTGCCTCAGCCT
>CAUYRH010158365.1:0-26388 GCA_963574655.1 Perodicticus potto | reverse complement strand
GTATACCACGGAATACTATGCAGCCTTAAAGAAAGATGGAGACTTTACCTCTTTTGTGTTTACATGGATGGAGCTGGAACATATTCTTCTTAGCAAAGTATCTCAAGAACGGCGCCCCACTTCTTTGAGCCACAGGCGCTGCCTGCAAATACAGTTCTTAGAAATAAAAACAATCTGGAGGCTCAGTGCCTGTAGCTCAGCAGCTAGGGCGCCAGCCACATACACTGGAGTTAGTGAGTTTGTACCCAGCCTGGGCCTGCCAAACAACAATTCCAACTACAACAAAAATAGAGCCAGGCATTGTGGCAGGTGCCTGAAGTCCCAGCTACTGGGGAGGCTGAGGCAAGTGAATCATTTAAGCCCAAGAGTTTGAGGTTGCTGTGAGCTGTGACACCATTGAGGGCAACATAGTGAGACTCTGTCTCAAAAAAAAAAAAAAAAATCTGGAGGCATCACATTGCCAGATTTCAGGTTATTTTACAAGGCTATTGTCATCAAAACAGCATATTACTGGCACAAAAATACAGCCTAGATCTATGGAATAGCATAGAGAACCTAGAGATGAACCCAGCCACATATCATCATTTAATCTTTGATAAACCTAACAAAAACATGCAAGGAGTAAAAGAATCCTTATTTAAGAAATGGTGCTGGGAGACCTGGTTATCCACATGCAGAAGACTGAAACTGAACCCGCATCTCTCACCATTGACAAAAATTGATTCTTGTTGGATAAAAGATTTAAATTTAAGACATGAAACAATAAAAATTCTAGAAGAGAGTGTGGGGAAAACACTTGAAGATACTGGCCTCAGAAAACACTTTATGAGGAAGACTCCCCCCTAGCAATTACAGCAACACTAAAAATAAATAACTGGGACTTGATCAAGCTAAAGAACTTTTTTTTTCATATATATATATATATATAATTTTTTTATTAAATCATAGCTGTGTACATTAATGCAATCATGGGGTACAATGTGCGGTTCCATTTATAATCTGAAATATTTTCAACAAACTGGTTAATGTAGCCTTCATGGCATTTTCTTAGTTATTGTGTTCAGACATTTATGTTCTGCATTTAGTAAGTTTCACCTGTACCCTCCTAAGATGCACCGTAGGTGTGATCCCACCAATTGCCCTCCCTCCACCCATCTTCCTCCTCCCCTCCCTTGCCCCTTTCCCCATATTCATGTACCATAATTGAATGATAGCCTTCATATGAAAGCTATAGATTAGTTTCATAGTAGGGCTGAGTACATTGGATACTTTTTCTTCCATTCTTGAGATACTTTGCTAAGAGGAATATGTTCCAGCTATATCAATGTAAACATGAAAGAGGTAAAGAGCTTTCACACAGCTACAAGTACCACAAACACAGCAAACATATAGCCCTCAGAATGGGAGACTTTTGCATGTTATGAATCTGACAAAGGCCTTATAATTAGATCTACAGAGAACTCAAATTAAACATTAAGAAAAGTACAAACAACTACCTCTATAAGTGGGCAAGTGATTTGAACAGGAACTTCTCTGAGGATGACAGACAAATGGCCAAGAAACACATTAAAAATGCTCATCTTTAATCATCAAAGAAATGCAAATCAAAACCACTCTAAGATATCACCTAATCCGAGAAAGATTAGCCCACATCACAAAGTCTCAAAACACCAGTTACTGGTGTGGATGTGGAGAGAAGGGAACACTTACACACTTCTGGTAGATATGGCAAACTAATAAAACCTTTTTGGAGAGCAGTATGGAGAATCCTCAAAGATCTAAAATTTGACCTTCCATTTGACCCTGCAAGCCCATTACTATGTATCTACCCAGAAGAACAAAAAATCATTTACCATTCTAGTACAAATATCTTTTGTACTAGAATGTTTATTATGGCTCAATTCATAAATGCAAGTCATGGAAGCAAACTAAGTGCCCATCAACTCGTGAATGGAGCAACAGACTATGCATATATCCCATGGAATATTATTCACCCATTAAAAATGATGTACACTTTACCTGGATGGAGTTGAAATATATTCTTCTTATAAAGTATCTCTAGAATGGAAAAACAAATATCCAATGTACTCTATACTAGTATGAAATCAATATATAAATAATTACATATTCATATGAACAATAGAACACTAATATGGTCCGATTTTGGGGTAGAGGGAAGCAGGAAGGTGGAGGATGGAGGATGTATGGCAGAAGGTGGAGGGCATGAGGCAGCATCTCACCTAATGAGCACATGGTGAGGGTGTATAGCACAACCTCTGGGGGAGGGGCTCTTCTACAAATGGAACTTTGCCTTAGAAGGAAGAACAATGTAACCTAAATATTGTACCTTCATGTTAATTTGAATAAAATATAAAAAAGAACACTATGAATGTAAGTCTTTAAAGAAAAAAAAGAATTATTATTTTTTAATATATAAATTATATTTGCATAAATATTGAGAACAGAAAAGATCTGGTACCTACTCACAAATTATATATTTATTTATGTATATATTTATGTATTTTATATATACATATATATATGAATCACACGATATACATAATTTTCATTTAGAATTCATTAAATTTTTTCTAGGAATACAAATATGTCCCTTATAAAACTAAAATATTTAAATAAATTCTGAGTTAAATTACAGTAATATCAAATAGTCATTTCATTTATTTCAAATATATGTCAACCATCAATAATGGTTGAACTCAACTCATTAATGTAAATGAGTAGTCCAAAGAATAGATTAGTGAAGCCATTTTTAATCATATTGTAACAACAAAATCTTATTTTTAAAAATTTCATTTGTAACTTAATTACAGAAGAGAGACAGTAGCCTTAGTTACCAAAATAATAGACCTAGATCATAACAAAAATATATTAGATTTTGTTCTAACTCTGGACTACATAATTTTATCAACTCTCTTTAGCCATGATTGTTACAATACTTGCAACAGTTTAGGATCAATCTATTATTTTTTTCCTGCTTGTTCTATGACTTCAGAGTGATTATGGTCCATTATTTGAAGATATATACTGAAATATCTGGTTTTTGATGGCAAATAACAGATCCTGATGGCTTTTCATCACAATTGAGTCATTGGGACAAATCTTCCTATGAACATTTAACTCATATATACTACAAAAATCTGATCATGTAATGTCATCTTGCTTTCAAAGAAATTTACACAGTTTTAGACACTAAGTTCTCTGGTCTTGGTTTTTAGATTCTGATGCTTTTCTGAAGAGACTTGTTGGTAATCAAAATTTGATGCTCAGACTGCCATGGTGAAAAATACAATGATATTTTCATAAGTATTGATGCTCAGTTCAATGATTTACATTTGCTTTCCATTTTTGGTTTGTTCTTTATTGTTTGGCTCTAATTTATTACAAATATAGATAAAACTAAAATTACTATTGATATCTTCAAAAGTGTAGTTCATCTGCCCATTAATGAATATACTGATCTAACTGCAGTAAATGTATCAACTTATCTTAAGCAAGTATTAGATTGTAAGTAATGTAAGACTCACATATAATTTTTAAATTACAGAATGGTTTATTGAACATTCTTAGACTTATGTATATAAACTCTTAACCATGAATCATAAAGTAAGGAAAAGTTAAATGTGAAAAATTTAAAACTTTAAAACTTTTTTTTATTTTTTAAATAAAAACTTTTTTTATTTAAGTTGTTTGAAAGATTCCCGTTAGATCTCCTGTTTGGTGGAATAATATCAAATGATTTAGTATTTCACTTGGTTACAACATAGAATATACATAGTCGATAAATAATTTGGAAATTGAATTTATGTATATGTAAGACCAACATTTGCATGAATATTTTCAGCAAAGGTTCCCCAATTCATTTTGCAAATATCATAAAGTAATTTTAAAAATAATCTAAGTTTAGAGCATACATTTACTACACAAAGAAAGTATAAATGATTATGAAGTATTAAAGTTGAATATAAGGAATAACGTTCGGTTTAGTTACAGAATATAGCAACATGTTTCCTTGAGTAAAGATGACATGGATACTGAAAATTATGAAATAAAAAAGTTGAAAATCATTTTGCATAGATTATTTTAATTATAAGACATAAAGAAAATAGAAATAAAATATGAAAATAGAATCTTGCTCCTTCAAGATACATAGTATTCCACAGCAGAGAAAATCCTGTCTGAAATGTCTTTAGCACACGAAAAAATTTTTTGGCTCATGGAACTGAAGAGTCAAGGAGCACCCTTGCTTCAGAGGTTCCTTAATTGTGTGTTAAACATTGTCAGCAGAATCTTTTCATGCCTTTGTTTATTTTGTATGTCACCTTCAGCCACAAGTTGATTAGTTCTATAATAGCAAAATGGCAGGAGAAATTTTGAGGCTCACATTATAACATCATTGAGCACATTCAAAGCAAAAGTCCTGAGTTCATTCTGTTCAGAGTAATCTAATAAGCTTGAATGAATTCTAGTTACTATCCTTGGTCTGGGGTAGGTCTTCTTTCCGGAATCAATCACAGGGACAAAATGGACTCTACTTCTAAACAATCCAAATGATATTAGGATCAATCAAAATTTGTATGTTTTCCTGTCACATAACCACAAAAAAGTAAAAGGCAATACCATGGGTTTGTTTTTGTTTATGTAGGTTATCTTCCCCCACACCCCGAGTAGCTGTAGGATTTGTTCATTATCCTTGAATTTCAAAAATATCATTAGTCTAAGTCCAGATGTGTATCGCTTTTCATTATTTTCCCTTGTCATTGTGTCTGACAAATCTAATCTTTTTCCGCTTAGGGAATTGTAGTTTATTATTTCATTTCTTATTTCACCTCTTCCATGTGCTCTGCTGTCAGATTTTAGACAGCTATCACCATTCTTTTATCTATTTTGTTTATTATAGTCATCCCTTTATCATATCTTATTAGTTTTGAGAAAATTTCTTGGACAAGTTTTCTCTTTTTAATCAATTACTATATTTGATATTCTGTGAAACTATAACAATTGTTTGGAGACCATCTCATTTCAGAATTTACAATCTTGTCTTATAATTGTAAGTGACTTTTATGGGTTTCATTGGGTGTCCTTAAGTTGCACTCAACATCCTTTTAAATCTTATGTGAACTATAAAGTGATTATGTATGTACACATACACATATGTGTATGTATATGTATTTTTAAAAATTATAATACAATGGAATTGACTCTCCTTTCTGGTATACAAGTTATATACATTTTAACACATAGATTCATATTGTCACCACTGAAGTCAAGATCCCAAACTATTTCATCACCCCAAAATACTTCCTCTTGCTATCCCTTTATAGTCCCTATGCTTAGTGCTGCTAATTTGTTTGCCATCACTACAATTTTGTATTTTCTAGAATGCAATCACTAAACTTTTGAGATTGGTGTTATTCACTCTGGAGAAAAATCTTAATATTTATCCAATTTGTGTGTATATCATTATTTCTTTTCTTTTTATTTCATGGATGTAATAAGTGTACACAGTTTATCTCTTTACCTGCTGAGTGACAGAGGTATATCTGGGTGAGGGTTATTTGATGCAATTTTGCATGCAACTGCAATAAAGGTTCATGTGTGGGTTTTGCATGATCAGAAGTTTCCATTCTTCTTGGGAAAATACCAAAGAGTGGGATTGCTGGGTCATTTGTAGGTGCAAAAAAGACAAAGAAAGAAAGAAAAGAAAGAAAAAGAGAGGAAGAAAGGAAGGAAGGAAAGAAGCACCACTGTGTAGCTTTCTTTATGTATGTTGATTTCATGCCAAAAAAGAAAATATTTACCTACCAACTAGCCCTTAGTATTGCATTTTTATTTTACCCATTCTTATAGATATGTAGCAATATACCATTATGATTTTAATTTTCTAATACTTACCCTTTCATCTACTTACTTATTTACCATGCTTATATATATGTATGTTTTTGTAAAGTGTTTGTTGAAGTTCTTTAACTTTATTTTTTAATTTATTGTTTCAAGTTCATTGAGAGTACAAAGAATTAGGTGACACTGTTTGTATTGTTAGGTTCTGCCCCCAAGTGATGTGCCATACGCCATAACCCCCATCTCCTTTCTTCCTCCCCTATCCCTGCTCCCTCATTCCCCTGCTTTCCCCCTTGAATCCATTTGAGTTTTTCTCTTATGTGGGTGTCTATTTGATTGTCTACAGGCTTCATATTAGAATTGAGTACATTGGATTCTTGCTCCTCCATTTGTGTGATACTTGACTAAGAAGAATGTGTTCCAACTCTATCCAGGTTACTACAAAAGATATAAAGTCTCCATCTTTTTAAATGGCTGAATACTATTCCATAATTGTTGCCATGTTTTCTTATTATGGAGATTTGAGTTTTCTTAGGACGAATTCTGGTTCTTTATTGAATTTGTGAATTGAAAATATTTTCTGCAGGTCTATAAATTGTCTTTTAATTCTCTCAATAGTGTTTTTCACAAGGCAAAGTTTTAATTTTGATAATACATAGTTTTTTCTTTTCTTTTCATAGATTGCATTTTTGGTGTCATGCCTAAAACCTCTCCCTAACATCAGACTTTCTCTTATGTTTTCTTTGGTAAGTTTTACAATTTTACTGAATAATGTGATTGCCCTGATTTTATTCTTTCTTACAATTGTTTTACTTAATATCATACCTTTGACCTTTCATATATATTTCAGAACCAATTTTTCTATGTCTACAAAACTCCCATCATGGTTTTTATTGCTATTGCATTAAATCATAGATCAGTTTGGGGAGAATTAACATCTTTTCTATGTTAAGTTTTCTAATCTATGAAAATGATATGACTCCATTGTTTTGCTGGAGAATATGTCATTATATTTTAATTGTTTTTTTCAGTTGTATATTGCTTATATACAGAAATATAATTCTGTCTTGACCTGTGCCCTATAATTTTGATAAATACATTTATCAGTTCTTAGAGGTTTTTTGTTTATTCAGATTCCTTAGGATTTTCCTCATAGATAAAGTATTGTCTTAGGCACAGTTTTTTTCCTTTCTAATTTATATGAACCTAAAAATATATATTTATTTTCTTTTATGGCACTGGCTGAGCCTTTCCATGTGGGAGTAGGGAGAGTTGATATCTTACTTTATTTCCAGTCTTAGGTAGGAAACATGATTTGTCTTATTAATAGATTTAGTATTCTCTAGTTTTTTTATAGTTGTATTTACTTTGATGGTATTTATAGGTGATGATTGCTATGATTTTTCACATGAATTCCCTTTTCATTGGTAATTGAATGAATGTACTTATCTATTTGTTATAATTAGAGAACAAGATCACTAGCAGATTTCATGTGAGCCTATGTTAAGATTTAAGCCTCATTCAAATGGTAGGAAGGAAAGGTATGATTTCATGTGTAAATTGTACTGCTGTTTACTGCTATGGCAGACCAAAATTAGCAAAGGTTAACCCCAGTTATCTAAGTTGATAGCCATATGCAATTACCAACAATCAAAACAAGAATAGTCACTTGGAAAATACCAGGAAAGCCCAAATTTCATTTATATCTCTTTACTGTAAGACTACATAGGAATGTTCATGAAATCTCTAAGATATATTTCTTTTGCTATTTGATCAGATACTGGGATTTAAACAAAAAGTTAGAACCGTATTATTTTTGTATGAACATAGAGATTGGTTATACACCACTTATGAGACTATGGAAGAAAAATAGATTTCCTACTGCAGACTCTTTATATTGAGAAAGAAAAAATAATTATAACTTCTACACACAGATGGAGAGATTTATTTTTCTTCTTCACTTGGTTGCACATGACTTTTTTTTTAACCAGCTCAAGGAATTCAGTTGAAAATTAGACACCGGCTAGAGACACCTACAAATCATATGCTCAATATTTGTATAAGATCAGCTGTGTAGTTCATAGGTAGACAAGACCATAAGGCTGTTGTTAGTTTTTGTTACTTTTCTCTAACAGTCAACTCATCACTGGTCAATTAATTTTAAGAGCTCTTAAAAAATGAGAAAGATATACTCAAGAAATTTTTTAAAATATTTCTCTGACACCATATATTCTCTATCTCTCTGTGTTCTGTTTCTCTTTCTCTATCTCACCCCTTCTCTCTATCTATATAGATCTATTTTAAATTTATATAATGTATATGTTGAAATATTCATTTCTTGAAGGAAGAATGACAAAATACCAGTTAATTGTCATGACTTTGCGAAAGGTACATAAAGTTTATTTTTCTAGTCATTTAACTTTGTGAATATTTTATAATTTCCAAAAAAATCTGAAATACACTAATTTATGATATCCATGATCCTTATAAAATATTTCTATTGCTGTCATATTAAATAGTAGATTTTAAAAAAAATTCTAATATGATTATATAAGTGAAATATAAAATGTTACCCAAGAAATAATTAAAACCTCATATAAACCAAAGTTGAACTTAGAAACTCATATACAGCCTAAAAGAACTGGCTCAGAAATGGGGCAGATAGAAAATTAGCCACTGCAAGAATGAGGCAAATTTTAAAGAAGATGGACATTAAAGGCAAGGAAGTTAAGTATTAAAATGAACCATAATATGTTTAATGTAAGTGATATTTGGGCTGAAGGCCATGGCTCACACCTGCAATCCTCGCACTCAGGGAAGCCAAGGTAGGTGGATTGCTTGAACTCTGAAGTTCAACATCAGCCTGAGCAAGAATAAGACTCCGTGTTTCTACTAAAAACTATAGAAAAAATTAGATGAGCATTTTAGCAGGTACCTGTATTCCCAGCTGCTCAGAACCTGAGGCAAGAGGACCCTTAAGCCCAAGAGTTTGAGGTTGCTGTGTTGTGACACAATGGCAATCTACCCAAGGCAACAGAGTGAGACTCTGTCTCAAATTAAATAAACAAACACACAAATAAAATTATATATATATATATATATATCAATTATATGTAAATTACATTTCAGTTATAATGTTTTAAAGTCAGCTGTTTTATTATTTTATTATCTTATAGTACCTTACAACTTTGAATTGTATATGCGTAGTAAGGTCTACATGAATTGAGACAATGGTTAGCCTCTATTTTTTCATTCATGAAAGAAGAACATTACTGAATAATCTATCAGTGGTACTATTGGTTATATTTGAATTTTAACCAACTACTCTACTGGAATAATCCAATGTAATGACCAAATTGATTTTTTTATACATGTATCTGCTATGCTAATCGATGAACAGTCTAATAGACAATATAGAACATTGTCTATTATTATAGTTACAATCTAACAATGATAATAACTAAAATGGATTAAATACTTTCTCAGAGCCAGGACTCTACTACATGTCAGTGACATGAATTTTATTTAACCCTCACCACAAAACTATCATGGAAGTACTACCATTATCTTTCTTACATAGTTGAGAAAACTAAGGCTAAAATATTTTGCCTTCCATAACTGTAGTTTTAAAAGCTTACCTATGTATAAATATGGAAATCAAAGTTCAGAAGACTGACAAAAGAATGTAATGATAGTTTTTCACTTACTGGTAAAAACTATAACTTTTTTTATTCCTAAATTATACTGTAATCTTTGAAAACATCATAGTAAAAGTCAAAACCCCAAGGAAGTTATTAAAAATTTAGCACGCTTTGCTCATGTGGGAGTAAAGAGTCTACTTTCTGATGAGATTATTATAGATATGCCTAAAATAAGTTGCAAATATCACACAGAGTGGGCTGGATGTATCAGCTGGGTTTCCATAAAACTTATTACCTCAAAATTTTAAATATAAGAATAAGTGTATAATCAAGTAAATGTACCACTTAAAAGAAAAAATCTTAATGCAAGGTAGCACAATTACGAAATGAAATAATTAGCTATATGTGAAAAACAAACTGGTTGAGTGTTACATGGTGTAAATGATAAGTATGAAAGAAAAGAGGAAGGCTAACTAACAAAGCAGGAAAAGTGAAATGTTGAGTATAAGATTTATCCTGAAAATGCTAAAATCTTTCATTCTGCAGGATACCCATTCTTTCCACTTAAATTTATATTTTAGTGTTCACTTCGGCAGCACACATAGTAAAATTTGAACAATACAGAGATTATCGTGGCCCCTGCATTAATGATGACATGCAAATTCATGAAGCATTCCATATTTTAAAATAAATCTATCTAAAAAGTAAAAAATAAATTGATATTGCAAATGCAATAATAGATGGTTCCTAATTTCTTTTTACTCTAAAACCTACCTTCATTCGACATCTACATTAGTATAAGAAATTCTATGCTGTAACTTCCCATTGAGTAGTTGACAGCATTTCCTATCTTGTACTCTTTAAACTGAATTTTTTCCTAATATTCTGATTCAGAAAATAATTTCAAAGAGAAAAATTAATGACACAAATAGGTGGCCTAGGAATAGTAGTAATAATAATAATTATAATTATAATAATTATGTTTACATAGCTATTATCTTTTAATTAAAATGTTTTTATTTTCATGATTTCATTTCAAATAGTTACTTATTAGTTCAGAAAAGATAACACTAGGATTACAAAATATTCCAGCCATAACCATACTAAATGGTAAATTACTTTGATATCTGGAAATGTGAATTTTAGTTCTGCATCTGTTTTTCTAGTAAAATGCCTGCCACAAGAACTGCCCTGAGACCTGGGTAAGTGGAAACCTGGTCTTGACTCAGGAGCTTCCTCACCCTCCACACTCCTCTCCTCCAGGGCACACTTTTTTCTTTCCAAGGCATGAGGAGTTCTCAGGGTCAAGAGAACTTGCTTACTCAGAGCCTTTATCCCCAGCTATTGTTTGGATTCCCTAAAGTCCAGATTTCCTTGGCAAAAATGACCTTAGAACCCCCATCCAAAAGTGACCCTTTCCCTGAGTCTTTCTTTCTAGAGAGGAATTGCACAAGCTGGTGGGATCATTCATGTGTCCTGTCATAGGGATATACAAGGCGACCCTCTCTCTGTGTTGGAGAACCAGTTTGCAGCAAAAAAGGCAAAGTGAGCTGCAGATCAGAATTCAGAGGTGCCCAAAAGTTCTAGTTCTAAAAAGGTTTGACCGCCTATATTATGTTTATTTCATAAAAATAGTAACTCATTGATCAAAATAAAGAACAATTATTAGTACTTAGTTTAATTATTGGTACTCAATGGGAGTGTACTCTAGTCGTATATTTCTTATGCGTGGCACGAGTTCAGCATGGATAACCAGGGACAGTCCATTCCTATTATTTGCAGAATCCAGGGTAAGAGTAAAAATAGAGACTCGTATACCCTGTATAACCAGGGGCTGAATGGAGGAAAAATAGGAGATGATAGTCAAAGCGTGAAAAGTTTTCAGTTATATAAGATGAATAAGTTCTAGGGATCCAATGTACAGCAATGCAACTATAGTTAACAATACTGTAGCATATACTTGAAATTTCCTAAAAGGAAAATCTTAAGTTTTTTCACCACACACATAAAAATATATAAATATATACAATGATACATGAATTAGCTTATTTGTGGTGATTATTCATTTCCAAATAAATAACAAAACATCAAATTGTGCCCTTAAATATATAGAATTTTTATTTGTCAAGTGTACTTCGATAAATCTCAAAAAATGAAAAAGTAGAGAAAAAAATATATAAATCAAATAGTTGAATATGTTTTCCTGCTACTATGGAAAATAAACAATGAAACAAAAAATTGAAAAGCATTTACTATATACTACATAACTATAAACAATTGTGCTTTTTTGATTAAAAATGATATTAATTAAAAAAGAAAATCATAAATAGAGATATGGTTTTATTCGGCAAATTTGGCAAATTCCTAAGAATATATTTATTTATCATTTCTTCCATTTGGGGGATCTGCTGATAAGCCTTTACTAATGATCTGTAAAATAAGTCAAATATGAATATAATAATATTTGTATATCTTAGAAAAGTGCTTGCCATTTGGCAAAATCAGTGATATTGACCTTAAAATCAATATTATCAAGATTATCACATAATTTGACATATTCTTACCTAGACAAAATGTTTGAATAATTATGAATATTACTTTATTTCTTATTGAATTTCAATTTGAAAAATTTTTCCAGCCCAATTAGTGACGATTTGAAAGATTAAAAAAATTTAAAGCAGGTCTATGATTTGGAATAAATCAAGAATTTTTTACTTAATTGTCAAATATCATAGTGGAATCACATATAATAGATTATTTTTATAAACTATTTTAATGTTATCAGCATAAAATCACTATAACCTATATTGCAGTATTTACTGCCTCTTAAAGGAATATCTGGTATATATAGATAATAATACTTAATTTTCTAATTTTTTATGGGAAATTATGAAAATTGATGCTAACAGTATATTACTAGGTTTATTTAAATGTCTTCCAACTGAAACTCTACCTATGATCTTCAATCGACAGAAAACATAACTTTATTACAGACTCACTTTTCATATTTTAACTGAATGCTCCATCTTAATTAAACATTTTTGTTTCCTTATTATAATTTTCTTATAAGAATTGAAAGTCATACATTTCATATAAAATTTTCTTTGAAAAAGCAGTTTTTCTCAAATTTGTGAGTATGTGTGTATTTAATCCTTTAAAATATGAAACAAAATCTTTTTTTTATTGTTAAATGTAAGTTTTTACTAGCAGTATTATTTGCAAAGTACAATTCACACCAAATGAGTGTGGATAGTAAAAATTCAAAATAATTTCATTTTTATGTCAAAGAGTAAGATTTGATTCTTTTGCGGATTCTCTTTTGTTTTCCTAAATTCTTCTAGTTCATTTCATAATGTGCTTATATAAATTAAGTTGTTTTGATAGTGTTCATTTGGAATGCCTGTAATGTGCCCAAGAGTAGCTGTAAGGTTAAATTAACTATGTTTCATCAAGATGTTTCATCTTTGGGAAGATCCTGAATTACTGAATATTATCTTTCAGTTCTTCCATAGGATGTAATTGTTCTTGGCACAGTTGAGACCATCACATCTCTTGGTAAAAATCCAATTAATGTTTATGTACAGCATAAAATTCTTAAGGATTTTTGGGAAATGTCTAGTTTATACAATCTTGTTATCTCTAATTACATTAAATTGTTCTCGATAATGTTTTATTCAATTTTTAACTTTTTTAATTTTTAAGGTTAGTTAAAATTTACACTTTTATAAACAGGTGTAAAATCAATGAAATGCTAGTTATTAATATTGATTTTTAGTTTAAAGGTAGCAAATATTATTTTTCACATGAACTTTTCTCTGGCATACTATAGATTTTTGTCTTTGATATGATCAAATTGAAGTAGACATTACTTCTTATTTGATGTATAATTTCTGTTCACAATTCATTACTTATTAAGTTAATTAGATTATTTTAGTTTTCACCCTTAATAGCAATTATTAATTTTATTATTTTCATTTATTTTACATGTCAAGTAACTGAATCATTTCTATTAAATGTATACATTTGAAACATTTTGCTATTAGTTCAATGAATGCAAATACACATTGGTAAAATATTGAGTATATGATTCTTCTAAGATGCATTGCCAAGGTCAAATACCAGTATATACTTTTCTTTATTGTATTACATATTGTTTGCCATTTATTCAGCCTTTTCTTCATATCCTATAATTAATTTCATGATTCCTTTTTTCCATGGAAGGAAAGAATAAGTATTACACATTGCACATTACCTCTGTACCTGTGCACATACAAATTAATAATATCAACTGTTTAATATTGCATAATATTATTTAGCTTTCAAGAATAACTATTGCATATATTATGCTAATTCATGAATAGCTCCGTGAATAAATAAAAATATGGAAAGAAGCGTGAAAATAAATACACGGCAATACTAGAATATTAGACTTTGCATTACAATCTTAAAGAAAAATGCACTTAAATGTTCTTCTTTAACATAACTGTAGCTATAGCAGCACAAACACAAACATACCATGATATTTTGGTGAAGTTACCTTTGGTTTTGAGGACATGGAGCAAACAAGTTTGGAGCAGCATTCCACTAGTGCGCGACCATTGCAGATAGTGTTTTATAGGGTTAATGGGTGGAGTTCTGTCCAGGCTGAGCGCAGGATCCTGAACACTAGAGGTACCCAACTGTAATTTATGGAACAAATAAATTACATAAGTTAAACAAATTAATAAATATGTTTTACATTTCTAATATAGCGGGCACTCTAGTACTCCCTTTATGGACAAATGTATGAATTACAATTGTGCCATTATGTTTGCAAATATATGAACGCTTTTCCTGTGATTTTTTTTTGCTGGCTTCTACTTTAATTCCATGTGGTCAAATACATATAACTCGAATCCTTTGAAATTCGTCAATAACTTGTTTTGTAATCCAACGTATATCCTATCTGGGTAAATGTTCCATGGGTTCTTGAAGAAAAGTATATATTCTGTTTCATTGGATTGGAGTGTTCTATAAATGTCAATTAAGCAGAATTGGCTAATAGTATTCTTCAAATTGCACTACAGTGATTTTACATGTAACTGTTTAATCAATTATTGAGGGCAAGATTTTAAAAAGTTAACCACAATTTTATATTTGTCTACTTCTCTCAAAGTTTTATTAGTTTTAATTCGTATATTTGAAACTCTATTACTAATTCCTAAATGTTTATGATTATGTCTTATTAATGAATTTAACTTTTGTCCATTCTAAAATAGTTTTTTTCATCCTTGGTAATATTCTTTTTTCTAAAATGTACATTGTATAATGTTCTAATTTTTGTTATTAGTATCAGCAAGGTTAATTCTTTTCTGTCATTTTGCTTTTAACTCTTTTGAGTCTTTATTTATAATGTGTCTTATAGGCAGCACAAAATTCAGTCTTGTTTATTATCCATTCTCACAAAATGTGACTTCCTATTCAACTTACTTTTTATTTAAGGTGGTTATTGATGTATTTTAGTTGACTTCTAGTATCTTGCTTCATGTTTTATATTTGGCCCATTTGTATTTTTCCCTTTTTTCCCTCTTCTTTTTTCTTTGTATAATACCATGATATCAGCTAAATTTTTCTTGCTTGTGCTTTTGTTATTGTTTGTTGTCGATATGCACAGTATATTTTTTACTTATCACTATTTTTAAGTGATATACCATTTTCCCCTATAGTAAGAGAAACTTACAACAGTACATTTGCATTTCTCGCCTCTCAATATTTATGCTCTTATTATTATTCAATACACTCTTACATATGTTATAAAAACAATATATTGTTATTATTTTAAGCCTAAATAGTTTTCTGATAAAGAAATTTAAATAAGAAAAGTCCTATATTTACCACAGTAACATTATGTTTCTTTTTTGTGTAGATTCTTTCTTATACTGTGCATTTCCTTTTTTCTTCTCTCTGAATGACTTAATTTGACATTTCTTTTAGTGTCCTTTAGGCAGAAGAAAGATATTTGAGATTGGAAGGTAAATCCACTTCTGTTACTTCATCTTGGCTGGAAATGAAAGCAATCAATTTTAATTTTAATAGCTGTATAATAGTCCTTATCTTTGATTGCATGCTGTTAAAAATAATTTTATCATCATCGGACATACTATAGATGTATAAAGGTTAGTAAGGTGAAACTATATCATTATATATACAGTATATATGTACACATAGATATATATTTAATAATCTTGCAATCTGTTAATACCATATATTTTAATACTCAGAATCACAGGATATGATGTTCGCCATATTTCATGGTTAAAATTTAGTATTTCCATATTGCTTTTGAGTACTTTTTTTTTTTAGAGACAGAGTCTCATTTTGTCACCCTCAGTAGAGTGCTGTGGCATCACAGTTCACAGCAACCTCCAGCTCTTGGGCTTAGGTGATTCTCTTGCCTCAGCCTCCCAAGTAGATGAGACTACAGGTGCCTGCCACAAGGCCTGGCTATTTTCTATTTGTTGCAGTTTGGCTAGGGCTGGGTTTGAACCCACCATCCTGGGTAAATGGGGCCTGTGCCCTACAGAGGGCAGCAACAGGCCCTGCCCTTTTGAGTAGATTTTTATCAATTTTTAGTACCTAGGAAAGACCAACAATTATGTTATTTTCCTTAATATTTAAGAGGATACATACATGGAAAATAGTACTTACTATTGACTTAGCTAGCATTTGTTTGCTTCCTAAAAGCCGTGAATATGTCCCCATCCACATATCTATTATTGACTATTTTTCCATTTTTTAACTTTATTGTTCAGCTCCTTTTCACTTTTCCATAGACTGTGAGGTTTTATATTTTTTCCATAAGCGTTAGTCCAACTAAATTTCTGTTTTACTCTTCTGTTGCTTGTATTATTTATTTTCAGAAAATTTGAAATATATGTCACAATAAGATTATTCCTTCCTTGTGAAAAAATTGAGGATATTCTCATGCCTCCACAAATCTGATAACTGCTCTTTTGAAATTCTCTCATTTGAGAAAGTATACATAATATAATGACAATCTATGTACAAATTCTTTTGATGTGGATTTGTTTTTCAACACCTATTTTTCCTTGCTATCCATTATCCCAACAACTATATTTATCAAATATATTCTCTCTTCTCTCTTTCTTCCTCTCTCTCTCTTCTTTTTTTTTTTTTCTTTTTTTTTTGAGGGGGGAGATTGGGAAAGCTTTTCATTCCTAATCTCTTTACCTATCTGGCTGTCTAGGTCTTTTTAAATCATTCTTCCTATATAGATGTAATTTCATGTTTATATATAAATGCTGGCATTTTAACATCATTTTTGAAATATTAAATAAAATCTACCACCATATTCATTAGTTAATGTATATACAAAGTGGAATGATTGATACAGTTTGTGGAGTAAGTCAAACCTTATAACCTATTCATAGATAATTCAAAATGTGGCATTATTGTGGCTTTGCAATGCACAAAGTGGAAAAGTAAACCCAGCCATCTCTAAGTATGGCACATGTGACCGCCCACCCAGTAAGTCAATTAAAGAATCTTAGAAAATTTTGAATTATCAAAATATAGATCTTACTCTTTTTGCTTCCAAATCCAGAATCACTGCATATATACTTTAAAAATAAAAAATATACTTTTATTTGTTTCCTATTGTGAATAGTTTGATTGTGGTTTTATGCTTTTATTTTTAAGTTTTCAAATGGTTCACAGCTCTAGATTTAATACTAAATTTGAGCTAATGGCTTTTCTATAGTTGACAGGCATGCAAACTGAAAAAGATACACCTATATGCTTTAATTGTAATTGTTTTAATGAATTGGTTAATACAGTTTTTCATTCACTTATTTTGGTGGTTCCTGCCAGACTTTCAATAATCCTGCGATAAATCACTAACACATCCAGATCAAGAACATAAAATAGGACAAACTGCTTATTTTCAAAAAACTATGGCAAAGATTTGTTGTCAGGTTTTCAGACACACATTTCATTTCTAAAAGGCTACCATGCAATAAGAATTTTAACTTAAGAAAATTAAAGTGTCAATTCAAGCTATAGTGACAGCTTTGAAGAGATCACAAAGGCTTCAGATTTCCAGAGAAAATTCCTCTTAGACAATATAAAGATTTATTTGGTTGACTCAATAGATTAAGATGGTCAAACTGTCCTCTGTAGTCAGAAGATAAATATCTGTTAGAAAAAAATGACAAAATTTTGAAATGAATGGAATATTAATTAATATGACATAATATTACCTAAAACAAAAAATAACATCAAAAAATAAAAATAAATGTGGCAAAATGTTAAAATATGTTAAATTTCTGATATTTATTGTTCTTTCCATTATGTTTTCTGAAAATGTGTATATATAATAATACAAAATATGTCTATAATATATTTAACATGAAAACAGAGAAATACTGCTTTATGAAAAGAAACATAGTGTTGGAAATTGTAAAAAAAAAAACTAATTATAAAGTTCTCTACCTTTTTAAAGAATTACCATGATAACATTGAACACTTGGGCTTTGTAAATTTATCTTTGCATCAACGAAACTCTTCTGTCATGAAACCCACACAGGATTTTCATCTTATTGTCTTGATAAAACAACCAATTAAAAAATAATTGAAGGGTCAATAGCAGCTGCATAATTGACAAATTAAGTCTTACTCCATAGGAGAAGGCATTTAATTGTTGTGACAAAGGAAGGGGGTGATATTTTCTCCCTTAGACCTCTGAGTCACCAAATGCAAAATCCCCACACACAGCCATGAAGTGTGCTCATCTCTGAGTGTGTTTCCATAGACTGTGAATGTGGTCATTATCAGGCCTCAGAAATTCTCTCTAATCAAGGTATTCTTTTTTTTTTTGAGACAGAGCCTCAAGCTGTCGCCCTGGGTAGAGTGCTGTGGCATCACAGCTCACAGCAACCTCCAACTCCTGGGCTCAAGCGAGTCTCCTGCCTCCACCTCTCAAGTAGCTGGGACTACAGGCACCCGCCACAACACCCGGCCGTTTTTTTGGTTGCAGCTGTCATTATTGTTTGGCGGGCCCAGGCTGGATTCGAACCCACCAGCTCAGGTGTACGTGACTGGCACCTTAGCCCGTTGAGCCACAGGCACCGAGCCTATCAAAATATTCTTAACCCTAATATTCTAAGGTCCTATGTTTTCCCTTGATTCCTTTGCACATTTTAGGTATCTTGATCTAAAAATTTTAAGTACTATCTATTATCTTCTCACAGTGGCCAGAAAGGAAATCCATTTCTTCTGGACACAACTTTATAAAGTTAATTCTTTAAAAATGCAATCATTGTAGGAGGTGTAGTGTGATTTTCCAACATTTTAAGTACTAGTTAACATTTTAAGGACATTTCTAGTACTAGTACTATGTTATAAAGATGACATGGTTTTGTAATGAGAAATAAAAATACTATGCTACACTTATTTAAAATTTCAGTTTTATGAAATGCATTGTATATTTCAGACCATTTTATCTTGGACAGAAGAGTATGAGGTTGTAAGAAAATAATTTTTTTATCTTAATCTACAGAGGAGAAACTTATAACGTAGAGAGGTAAAAGTATATAATCTGATTAACAATACTCATAAATGAAGAAAACAAATGAGTATGAAAATGTGGGCTCACTGATAGAGTAAGGATGATTAAATTCAAAAATGTAGAAGCCAGGTGGTGTTGCTCCACTTCAAATCAAACTAGATGTAATTAGAGCACGTTTTGAGCAATACTTAGGAAAACCTAACTCAAGGAAGCCTAACCCAAAGAAACCTATGGAGATGTTAAGAGAACCTAGTGCCATGTCTTTAAGGGCAAGACTGATGGACGGCCATTGGAGATCTACTCATTCTGTACAATCAAAAGAAATCAAGGAGAATCAGGAAAGTGAGGCAGCACTCCCAATGCAAACACAATCCTTGCCCAGTCTCTGGCCTGCACCAGAACACATTGACTGAAGAGGATAATCCCCAAGAAAAACAATTTTGCCACACTTCAGCAGATGGTGATAATGATTCTCCATTTCTTTCCCAAAAGAACCTATGACCATTTACTTGGTTAAATATGCACCGAGTAAAGGGAAATATACAATCAGTTAAACTGAGTGTCCACATTCCTTATTTCAAGAAAATTAGGAAGGACCATGCTAGCTCCTAAGAACCTTGGAGAATCATTTTGTTACAGCATCAGGATGGTTCAAGGTAGTCACCAAAATAATTGAGGAAAACAAGTGAGCTTTTAATAAGAAAAAGAAAGTATCATTAACAACCTGCACAGCAAACTTGGCCTAGGCCCAGTGACTGTAGGCACCATGGAAAGATCAGCCTCTGGGTTTTATACACAACTTTGAGGAGTATCTGCTCCTTCTTGGAAGTCTCCAAGGGTCTGAAATAACTCTGTTTCAGAACAACCCACCTGCGAGGTCTTAATCTGTTTCATTCCCAAAATACTCCAGGTCAGCCTGAGCCTGACCCCAAACAATCCAAAACAGCATAACCATGTCTGTCCTCCAACCTGCTCATATCTTTCTAACTACCTACACCTCCTAACAATCTTATAATGGCATCTTTAAACTGAATCACGATTCTATATCCGCTACTCAGACCTACCAAAATCTCTCAGCATTGTTGCTGGAGGCACTTTACAGCTAATTTCCTGTGTTCAAGTCTACATTTCACAGTAGGTTTCCCAAGCAACCCAACCTAAGACAGAAGTTTCACTTGAGTATTATTTGAATAAGTTTACTAAAATACAAAATAGATATAATTGTATGTATTATCTTAGCAAGGTTAAAAGATTCATAAGATCTAGTATTGTTAAGGATGTGAAAACACAGCCATTTAGAAACTAAATTGTACTTTAAATTGATACTAAATAAGAGGCATTTAGAAAAATACATCTAGTCAAAGTATGTACACATGCATTCCAACAAATCCTCTTTTACGAATATGGACAGAAAAATATGAATGATTTTGCAGATGTGTGTGTAAGTTTTGCATTTCACCATTGTTCATAATAACAGATTACAATTCTATAGGAATTTATTATATCTATGTGGTTAGTTATATAACAGGTATTACACAGCTATAGCATATGTGTGTATATATAGTATTTACATGTTTTTTTAAATATCGTAAATGTATTAAGTGATCGGTTATATATGTGCATATATGATGAGTCCAAATGTAATACAGCAATCATACTTTTTGCATATTATATTATCATTCTGGTATAATTTCAGGAGATTTATACATTCCTTATATTTTAGGCATTTCCTAAATTCTGTAATAAAAGTAAAGAATAAAGCTATTTTGTTAAAAAAATAAAATGACAAATTTGGGGTTAGTATTTGAGTCAAGGTTTCTTAATCTAAGTGGTTAATTTTAAAGTTCAGCCCTGCCCAATTT
Source organism: Perodicticus potto (assembly GCA_963574655.1). NCBI lineage: Eukaryota > Metazoa > Chordata > Mammalia > Primates > Lorisidae > Perodicticus > Perodicticus potto. Next base: position 5,461 of record CAUYRH010158365.1, on the reverse strand, counting down.
TTAATATGATGGAGCAAATAACTTCATGAAAGGGGATTATCCTCAGGAGTAACAAGAAGTGAAAATGTTGTTTATGCTCTGTTTTTATCTAGAATTACATTACTAGATTAAGATTTATAAATAACAGGTAACAGCATACCTAAGGATTCGTCTCTCTTTTTACAATTTTTCTTTTGTTCTAATCTTTTCTTCTCCTAACTTTTTCTCATGCTTTTTTTTCTTCATTTTAGTCTGGCCTGTGATTATCAAATCAAAGCTTTAAACATTGATAAAAAGAGATAATTAGTACAGCACAGTGGCTGGCATGTAGTAAAGTTGTAATACATATTATTTATACAAATTACAGCGATCACTGGCATCATGTAACACAGTGGAAAACAAGATGATCTTTTTGTCTGTATCATTTCTGTGTACTGTCTAATAATTCCATCTGTAATAGAAGTGCAATATAGGGCTTGGTGTTCTCAGAATAATACTCTCTTAAATCTTCCAGGCACTAATGGCATAAGTACTTACCATAAAAGTCCCAGTCACTGCCCACAGCAGTCCAGCAAGAAAATTGCTTACTGCAAATATCCTTTGTGTGTGCTGCTTGCCATGCCAGACAGGAACAAGAAAGAAAGGGAGTTTCAAGTATATCAAATTATGACAGACACTGGCAGTGTAGAATACACATCATAGTTGAGGTGATGAAAGAAAATCACGTCTCAGCAGTTTTGGAAGGGAATCCACCCCGACTTAGACAAGCAAGAGGAGAACTGGAGCTCCCAGAGGTTACCAGGCATGAGATGAAATGGATAACCTGAAGAGAAACATAAAGTGACACAAGCAATCAAAGAGCATTTTACCCAGAGTGAACTTCTATTCCAAGGAAGTAAATCAATGGTTCCAGTTTCCACACGAAGGGAGAAGCCATAGCTGACCACTCAGGACAAGCAGGACGTTGGAAAGTGAGGGAAGAAGGCTAGATGTGATCAAATAGATGGATTTATTAATTAAGATAAATTTTTTAAAAATATTTAGTGGATGGAAAAACAATTTAAGGGTTTTTTTTAACATAATAAAGTCCATTGAAATTTTTCTCTTGTTCCTTTCTAGGTTTTCCATTGGTACTTTACAAATGGTACATTTAAAAAATATTAAGGATGCAATAATATGGACAAACATTTTAAAGAATAATAATAAAATGAACCACCATGTACCTACCAAACATCTCAGAAATAGAGCTTTATCCATATCTTCCGCCCCCCGGATTCCCATTCCGGATGTTATTCCCCCTTTATCTTGCCAGGAAAATGTTAGCAATCTCCCAATTTCTGGTTTAATCATGTAATTCTGTTTTCTTTAAACTTCTGTTAACTTTGAAAATATACATTGTACAGATATTGTATATCAATTTGTTCTCTTTTTAACCTTTCTTGTTTTTGGTTTTTTTTTTTTTTTTTTTTTTTTGCAGTTTTTTGGCCAGGGTGGGGTTTGAACCCACCACCTCCGGCAGATGGGGCCGGCGTCCTACTCCTTTGAGGCACAGGCGCCGCCCACCTTTCATGTTGTTATATGTGAATAAAAATATAATTTTTCAACTCGTTTTCATTCAACTTTGTGATTTTGAGATCTATAATATTTAGTCTACTGCATGATATTCCACATTTTATCCATTCATATGTTGAAAGGTGGTCGGGTTGTTTGTAATACTGCTAATTACAAACAATGACAGCTTCTAATTCCAGGCCCTGGAGGATATACAAGTTCAAATTTATTAAATAATAGAAATTTTTTATATCGATTGATATCCATTTTGGACCCCATAGCACTGACTGGGAATTGCCTTTGCTCTCCATTTTTGACAAGAACTGGGATTGTACTCCCTCAAATTTTTTTGCCAATTAAGTGTTCTCTGCTGAAATACGTGTGCAGCACATAGTAATGACAGCATTTTGAAATGTGCTCTGCATCCATCCTTTCATACTCAAATGCACTTTTGCGGTAATAAGAAAGAACAAAATGCTCCCTCCTTTCGTTGCTAAAAAGTTAGCAAATTACTGCCCCTGGATTTATGATGTAGACAGTAACATCTACAGAAAGCAAAGCAGAAGTTCCATCTTTTCACAGCATACATAGTGATTTACTATAGAAGGCGTGAAAAACTAAAGAAGATTTTTAAATTTAAAACCTATATATTGGTTGTTGATTTTCTAAAGGCGGAAAAAAGACTTCAATTATATGGAGAACATATTTTAGATTTGAAGGCCTCTGAATGTGAAAATTAAAGGATCCAAGTCATTTACAGCATTCCTCTCTGTAAGGTTTGGGGGAAATATTTTGTACAGCAAGTATCTGTGTGAAAGTACCTCTGATTTCTGTCAAATGTAATTTTGATAAAAATCAAGTGTTGTTATTCATCCAATTTCATTCCTTAAGTAATACTAATGATAATAGCAAAAGCAATAGGCAAAATAGCTATCAATTTGTCAGCAGTTTCTATCTGTTAGGCATTGTTTTACATCTTTAAATTACTTACTTGATCCTTACAATTGAACTATGGATTGTTAGGTAGGAAAGTATGTTCTTTCTTAATGAAATCCAATAGAAATATTTCTGAATTTAGAAAGTGTACATGATTAATTGTTTTCCATGTTCCAAAGTCAATTATTTCCTTAGCCTCTAACATATATATAAAATAATTAAGAATTTAAAAGTAAATATGAAAATATATAAACAAAACTTTAGAGATAGGATTAAACTACATTGAATATAGCTTAAAATGTCCACAAAAATATTCACGTTTTTAGCCAAGGTTAAAGTTAGGATGGAGCTAGCAAACAGTGGAAAATTCAGGCCCACCAAGTGCTAGTAACCAAATATGATCGTATCTATAGCAAAGATAGTAACGTACTGAACCTGTCTATTTATAGATACAGTGACTATGTTTTCTAGAGCCAAAGGTAAAGGAAATAGGACAAATAATCTCCATCTCTGATTTGTTAGCTTCCATATTCTTAATGGATAATATTAAATATCATTAGATTATTCAAATGAACTTTACTTAACATGAGTATTTCTGGAAAATTAGTTGTATAGTCAATGTGATTATAAAGGATGTCAATGAAGTACAATAATTTGGAATAATCCTTTGAATTTTATTAAGTTTGCTGTTATCATTAAAACATTCAATATAAAAAAGAAGACTAGGTGAAAAGGGGTGGATGATGAGTTGCTGTGAGTGCAGAATCATAGTTTTGCAAGATGAAAAGAGTTCTGGAGATTGGTGGCACAACAATGTGAACATACTGGAGTCTACTGAGCAGTATGGTTAAAATGGTAACTTACATGTTATGTGTACTGCCACTATAAGAAAGGAGGGCAAAAGTCTGCCTTTTCCTTGCTTAGATCCTACGAGCTACTTTTCCCCAACTTTATACAAGGAAAGTGAAAGATGAATAAAAGTAGAAGTGAGAGAATTAATCAGACATTTGTTGGACTATTCACAATTAACTATGACAAGTAGTATCAGCTTTTAAGGTCAAAAAATAAAGTATTAAATTTATCCAATCTCATGTAAGGAATACGTATTCAAATAGAAATGTAAGCACAAGTTTGAGGGGATCCAAGAACTTTCCCTTATGCTAGAGCACTCAGCAAAATATCACAGTGAATGCAATTCTATCAGATGAACAAAGCATTATATTGAGTAGGTGCTCAAACAGAAAATAAAAAGTTATCACCTAGCTGAAAATTCAATGAACTTCAGATAGCATTGATCTAACTGGCACTAATTATAAATCTCATAAAGCTAAAATCTATCATGAATTTATTATATAAGCCACTTAACCTTTATTCTCAAGATTAACAACTCAATTTAGCTAATCCTAATAAGAATACATCCTATAGCAAGAGGTAGGTGGTACATTAGTGCAAATTCAAATCTTCAATTTAGTGTTTGACAAATATTTGGGATGATAGGTTCAAAAACAAAAATGCGTATTCTAAGGAAAGGCTGGTTTCATCTCAATGTAAGTACATACAACATTCCGAATAAGAGCCTAGACAGCTGTAATAATATTTACACTGAAATAAAAAGGGGGAGGCCAACTATGGTAGCTCTTGTCTGTAATCCTAGCACTCTGGAGGCCAAGGCAGGAGGATCTCTTGAGTTGAGGAGTTTTGGGGTTTTTTTCTAATTTCAAATTAATATAAAGGTACTAAATTTTAGGTAACATTATTCTCATTTCCAAGGTAAAGTTCAAGTTATAATACCCTGTCATTGTGCACATTAGGTGAGATGCCGCCAATGGCCCTCCTTCCTTCCCTTAATCATCCCCCCATGGCTTTCCCCTCCCCTTGCCAGACTACATTTGTGTTTTATTCTCTGTATGGGCATGTAATTGTTTATATATTTGTTTCATATTAGTATCAGGTACACTGAATTTTTTTCCCATTCTTGAGATACATTACTAAGAAGAATGTGTTTCAATTCCATCCTGGTAAACATAAAAGATATAAAGTCTCCGTCTTTTCTTATGGCTGAATAGTATTCCATGGCATACATATGCCAAAGTTTGTAAATCCATTCATGAGTTGATGGACATTTGGGTTGCTTCTATGACTTGGCAATTATGAATTGAGCTGCAATAAATATTCTAGTGCAAATGGCTATGTGGTAAATGATCTTTGTTCTTCTGGGTAGATACTTAGTAGTGGGATTGCAGGATCAAATGGCAGGTCAAATTTTAGTTCTTTGAGGATTCTCCATACTTCTTTCTGTAAAGACTACTTTAGTTTGCAGTCCCACCAGCAGTGTAGGACTCCAGTAGGACTTCTCTCCACATCCACACCAGTATCTGCAGTTTTGGAACTTTGGGATGTTGGCTAATCTTACTGGAGATAGGTGAAATCTCAGAGTGGTTTTTATTTGCATTTCTCTGATGATCAAAGATGACGAGCACGTTTTCGTGTGTTTCTTGGCCATTTGTCTATCATCTTCAGAGTTCTGTTCAAGTCTCTTGCCTTCTTATAAATGCGGTTGTTTGCTCTTTTCCTGTTGATTAATTTGGGTTCTTTATAGATTCTAGTTATCAGGTATTTGTCAGATTCATAACATGCAAAAATCTTCTCCTAATTGGAAGGCTGTCTATTTGATTTGGAGGTGGTAACGTTAGCTGTGCAGAAGCTTTTTAGCTTGATCATTTTTGGATTTGTTATAATTGCCAGGGGATCTTTTTCATAAAATATTTTCCCAGGCCAATATTTTCAAGCATTTTCTCCACACTCTCTTCTACAATTTTTATTGATTTGTGTTTTTTTTTTTATTGAGTCATAACTGTGTACAATAATTCAGTCATGGGGTACAGTGTGTGGGCTTCACATACAATCGGAGATATTTTTATCAACCTGATTGATATAACATTCATGAGATTTTCTCATTTACTATGTGAAAACATTTTTGATCCGTATTTAGAAG
>CAUYRH010158361.1:0-10174 GCA_963574655.1 Perodicticus potto | reverse complement strand
TTGTGGTACATGTATACCATGAAATATTATGCAGCCTTAAAGAAAGATGGAGACTTTACCTCTTTCATGTTTACATGGATGGAGCTGGAACATATTCTTCTTAGCAAAGTATTTCAAGAATGGAAGAAAAAGTATCCAATGAACTCAGCCCTAGTATGAAACCGACTTATAGCTTTCATATGAAAGCTATAACCCAATTATAGCCCAAGAATATGGGGAAAGGGGCGAGAGAGGGGTGGGGAGAGGATGGATGGAGGGAGGGTATGGGTACATGTGGAATTTACTAAGTGTAGAATATAAATGTCTGAACACAATAACTAAGAAAATGCTGTGAAGGCTATATTAACCAGTTTGATGAAAATATTTCAAATTGCATATAAAACCAGCACATTGTAGCCCATGATTGCATTAATGTACACAGCTATGATTTAATAATAAAAAAAGAATAATAATCAGAATTCAAAGAGAAAATGCTTTACTATATTTAGCATGATGGTTTAATAAGTACTTAACCTCTAGCCTCTGCTGAGAAAAATAATTCAAGCTGCTGCTATTTAAGAATGTCCTGCTGTTATCTGCAAGAAAATGAAGGTAGCTCTGAGATGCTGATTCATGCCTTTAATCCTGGCATTTTTGAGGCCAGGAGTTTCATATCAGCCTGGCAAAACTAGTGAGACCCCATTTCTACAAAAAATTTTAAAAAGCATCCTGGCAAGGTTGTGTGTGCCTGTAGTCCCAGCTACTCTGGAGGCTGTGGCAGGAGGATAATTTGAGTGCAGGAGTTCAAGGCTGAGTGATATATGCTCAGGCCACTTCACTCCACTCCACTCTGGGCAACTGACCAGGCCCTTTGTCTAAAAAAAGGGAGAAAAAAGGCCAGGCACAGTGTATTATGCCTATAATCCCAGCACTTGGGAGGCCAAGGTGGGTGGATTGCCTGAGCTCAAAGGTTCAAGACCAGCCTGAGTCAGAGAAAGACTTTATCTTTAAAAATAGTCAGGTGTTGTGACGGCGTCTGCAGTCCCAGCTACTTGGGAAGCTGAGGCAAATGTTTGAGGTTGCTGTGAACTATGACTCCACCACACTCTATCAAAGGTGACAAAGTGAGACTCTGTCTCAAAAAAAGAAAGGGGGGAGGAGAAAAATACTGCATATTCTCACTTATAAGCAGGAAGTAATGGGTATATATGATCATAAAGTTGTATAATAGACTTTAGAAACTAAGAAAAGGGGAGGGCTGGAGGTGGGTGAGAGACCAAAATTTACTAACCTGGTACAATGTACACTATTCCAGGAATGGAGACACTAAAAACCTTGACTTCACCATCTCATAATCCTTCCACGGAACAAGAACTAGACCTCCTAAATCTATTGATGTGAAAATAAAAGAAAATGAGGGTATACTATTGAAGAAGAGTCTTTATGTTTCATTCATCATAAAAATTGAATAGTTTGGAAATTTATTACAGTTGTATAACCAGAAATACTTTATGCTTTTTGTCACTTTCAGCTCTAGCTATATACACAGTAACATTATTGTGATCACATTACACTTCACCTTTTAAAAAATATGATTTTTTAATTTCAGAATACTAGGGGGTACATATGTTTTGTTATATACTTGTTTTTGGACAAATTGAATCAAAGTTTGTAAGTGTGCCCTTCACCCAAATAGTGTGCACTGTACCCAACAGGTGTGATTTTGCCCATACACTTTTACCCCCTTCACACTCAAGCTAGATTTTCATTGAGATGTACTTCCATATGTGCATTAAGTTTTGATCTATTTGTTCCAATTTGGTATTCAGCACATGTGTCTGTTTCTCTCTTTGTGTAATGTTTCATTAGAAGAATGGTTTCCAGTTCCATCCAGGTTGTCACAAAAGATTCCAGAGTGCCATTTTTTTATGGCTGAATAGTTCTCCATGGTTTGCATATACCACATTTTCTTAATCCAGTCATGTATTGGTGGCCACTTAGGTTGTTTCCACATCTTTACAATTGTGAATTATTCTGCTACAAACATTCAAGTGCAGGTGGTCTTTTATAAAATGATCTTTTTTCTTTCGGATGTATACTCAGCAGTGGGATTGCTGGAACAAATGGTAGATCTACTTTTTATGTTCTTTGAGGTTTCTCTACACAACTTGCCATAGAGGTTGTACTAGTTTGTAGTTTCACCAACACTTGTAAGAGTTCCTCTCTATTGGCATCCATGCCAACATTTGTTGCTTTGGGACTATAAGATGTAAGCCACTCTCTCTGGGGTTAGGTGATATTTCAATATAGTTTTGATTTTTCATTTCCCTGTTAATTGGGGATGTTGTCTATTTTTTCATGTGTTCATTGGCCATTAGTATGTCATTAGAAAAGCTATATTTCATTTATCTAAGATAGACTTACTATTGAGACAGTAACCTTATTAACATGTTACTCACCTAGAGCAAATCTTTTTTGATTCTTTTATATGTATTAAGTGTAGATTACATGCAACACAAATCTCTTTGGACTATGCTATATATGGCTACAATGTATAGATAATTCTTATACTTTAAAATTATCCTGGTGTGGAGACAATACTATGTCATTCTGATTTTATTTTCTCCATTTGAATGCTTATGAGAACTTAGTGTGTATTATTTCATCAATTTCAATTAAAAATTGAATTCTCTTTCTTGAGTTTTCACACACAAGGCTGGACCTTATTCTTTTATGAAGATCCTGTAGTTGTAAAGGAATTCCAAGATTTTTTTTAAAGAATAATGAATATTTTCCCATTCTAAAGTATTTTGTAATGTATAACGCAAGGTAAAAGGTTTATCTTCAGTTCTTTTATGAGATTTAACTGAGTGTAACTATGAATGATGATAAAATATTTTCAAAGTTTGACAAGCACCACTGACTGACATTTTGTAAAAGACTGGTTATTTGGCTATTCTCTTATAAGAGACTTTCAGATTCCCAGGGAATTCATTTAAAAAATGTTTACTTATCTCTATAATTAAAAAGTTGATAATAATAAATGCAAAGATTTGACACCCTTGTAAGATTTCTGTTGTATAAAAGTCTGGATGTTTTGTTTGTTTGTTTGTTTGCTTTTCGGCTATATGTCACAAAGGTGACTAAAGGAAGCCATTCAGACTTGCCATAACTTGATGACGGGTAATTGCAAACAATTTAAGTCAGGCCATTTGACAACAATGTGTGTGAGATCAGAATTTTGACTTTTGGAAGGTTGGAAAAGATTACAATCTTTATCTTTGGTGGAAGAAGATCATAATGTTGTGTGTTAAAGTGCTAATTCATTTTCTCACTTGTTCTCTCTCTCTCTCTCTCTCTCTCTCTCTCTCTCTCGTATATTTTCTTTCCTTCCCTGCTTTGTGTATGTAGCACGTGAATAACCTCAAAATCATGCTTCAAATGTGATAGGTATAATTTGTCAGGGTAGGCCAGGTTCAACTTGCATTCTCTCTTTTTCTCTTAGGTTACCACATATGCAGTGCAAAGTAACCTTTAAAAATACCAGCATATCTACATGATTCCCCAATAGCTCTGTGTTTTGTTCTTACAAGACTTCAAGTATTATTGGTTTATAAGACTACCCTTTTCTCCCCTAAATGCTTAGGTGTTTTCTGAGCTACACATTTGTCCCTGAAGAAAAAAGTTTGAATTACCATCTAATACACATTAATCTGTGTATTTCTATATTTTTAGGTAATATACTCCATCCAAAGTATGACATAAGGTGTCTATCTGTAATGCACTCCCCTTTTCAAAGCAAGTCTGAGGCATTTCCTTATTGTATAAACTAGTTATCTAGAAAATTGCCATTATTTCAGAAAAGTGCAATTTTTTCAAATTATGTAGGGATTATGTGCTCTTAAGGGTACTTTGAAAATGACGGGTTTTCCAAAGAAAGTCTTAAAAGCATTTATGGGAGTCCAAAAAAAAGTGCTTTCAGTAAGAGGAAAAACACTTTGATTCGTTAAATAGATCACCCAAATTATTCTCTATACAGCTTCTCTCTAGAAAGCCGCATTTTTCCTAGTTCTTTTCATTTTCATTTCCATAATTGTTCTTCCTAAGATTATTATATGTAATGTAATTTTGATTACATTAGTGGTCTAGCTCATGGGAAATTTTCAAAAACAGAAAAGTAATATGAAAAAGAAGGAAGACCAACTGGAAAATTCACCTTATTAGCAGATTCCAAGTATGAGGCTAGTTTTAGAATTTACATTTATGAGTAAATCATTGTTGACTCTCCAGCAGTATCTGAAAAATGGAAATGTAGCCTCAAATGTCACTACTGGTCTTCATATTTAAACCAAAAAAATGCACATTGTTTTGTCATTTATTTAATATATTTCCTTTAGATTCTGTCATATAATCCTGGGGACATAAAAAGATGCCATCAGATCCATGGTGTCAAATTTTCAAAGATAATGAGATTTAGAGTCAGCAGTGTTGACAGAAAGCCCCTGGGCATCAAACATTTGGTCTATATGCTTTAAAAGAAAGAAAAATACCTTTAAAACATCAGTTCGATATCATGTCATTTGTAGGGACATTAGACAGAAATATTAACATGACAGTAAATGAATTTTAGAAAGAAACCTATTTCAAAAATTCAACTGTATTCTAGTTCTTTATGTGATCCAAAGTCCTAATATTTGATCAATCAGTTTTACACTTCAGATAACGTGTTTTACTACCATTTAAGTATGGCTGGAAAAATAAAAGAAAAAAAAACTTAAAGTGACGATTAAACTATCTATCTTAAATCAAGAAGTATATTTTGGAACATAGAATGGTAAATAGCAAAATCATGTGCCACTGAGCATGCTTTTCCAACATAATTTGCATTGACACACAGTATTTTAAGACTGGAAACAACTGCTATTATGAGTGTATAAGTATTTTGAGATTTAAATTCATTTTTTAGGGTTTAAGAGCTTCATATCATTTTGTACAATGTTCTAAAATGCATACCTGCCATAAAGTGTTACATACTGACTTTTAAACTACTATCAATTTCAAATCCTGAAAGCAGATCAACTACAGTTGGTGTCAAACAACTTATGCCTTCTTGCTAATTTGTAATTATTATGTTGTTTAAGTGTACTGATCTGGGCACAAATATTTCATCAATTCTCAGATACAGTAGAAATTATATAGTTTATTTTAACCCATAGTTTTTCTCCCCTCCTTTGCTTCTTTAAACCACATGGTATAGTCTGTATAGTAGAGGTATATATGTTTATAAATGTACAACTAAATGTTCATGAGAATAATAGGTATACTTATGAAAATTAGAAAAGGTAATTTATGAAGAATCCTTGATATAAGACATTATGTAAAATTCTCAAAACATCAGTTTCTTCATCTATAAAATCAAGACTATAATGTCTGACACATAATGGCAAATGTTAGGATCGAATAAGATTTTCATTGTCATGGCATATGGGAGAGGTGTATTGTAAAACTACTCACATTCATGAACTGAAACGCTCTTCCAGAACACAGAAATTGCATTGTTTTTATCCCTAGAGATAAAGCTAGATGGACATTAGTAAAAGAAGGCTGGGCTAAATAATAGGCTGACTTCTGACCTTAAGAATTGATCTCAAGAGAGGTTCTTTTCCCTTTTTTGAGGCAGTAAAAGATTCAGATTCATTTTCATAAAGAATGACTTTTAAAAATATATATAAATATTTCAAAAGCATAGTCACTTGGCTGTCATCCAAAACTTGGATTTTTTCAAAAGGTCTCTTTGAAAACATGGATAATAGTAATTCAATTCTATTTATAAAATCATCATAATGCTATTTGTACCCAAGGCGACTTAGTCATTTGACCTACACTGGAGTTTACAATAATAATACTTGTTTGGGCACAGTGGCAAAGTCTCATGGGCATCGAAATGGTGAGACACAAGGCAACCTCTTGGAACTAAATGAAAATGGGTTGATTGGTAGCAGTTGTCTTTTCAAAAAGGTTAGCAATACCTGAATTAATAACCATGTGTAACTTCTATGTTTCTTAGTATTTCAGAAATGTGATTTCTCTCTATTAGGAATAAAATCAACTGGAATAATATCAACTGAAAATGAGACTGAAACAAATGACAAATCTAAAGGAGTGATGTTTATCCTTCCTCTACAAACTGGGGAATTGTTGTGAATCAATGGAAGGAGAGTTACTTGAAATCGGGTGAAATGTGTAACAGCACATCTAGTGTGTGTAATTTACAGATCAGAGAGCTCTGCTTCCTCAGCAGTAGCTGGCTGGTATGATACCTGTGGAAATGAGCTGGAATGTGTGTCTTAAATATTGAGCAGTATATGCTGTGTCTGACTGACTTTTCTGGTATCTTCATTACATCTTATTCTTTATATCTGAGATTATGAACATTTTTCTTCTATAAGTTGTGAAGAAATCTCATATACAAATGAGCCAAGTCAAAATTTGAGGCAAGTCATTGTGTGCCAATAAGGGCATTGAAATTCCAGTTAAGTATTTAGCTCAACTCATCATTTGACCACAAGGATTCGCTAGGTTACAATTCTATACTTTCACTGAGGTCTGTATTGAGGGAAAAGTCTTATATCATAAAGATAATCCCCCAATTCCCAGGCTTTTCTGGGAGTTTGATAAGAATCCTTCATAATGTAGATGTGGAATGTTTTTAAAGGAAACCTGTTTACATAAGTTGTCTACTTCAAGGAGAAATTAAGAAATTAGATGAAATATGACCAAGCTAAGTTTCTTATTAAATATCATAAGTATTATTAAATATTTATTTACATCTCAGGTGGAAGTTCTGGATAAAATTGTAAGGGAAGCAAAATTTTTAATTTTCAATGCTTTAAGTATGCTGGTTAACAGCTACAGAAAAGCCAAGTTATGGTAACAATGGTTGGGCCGGGTGCAGTAACTCACTCTTACAGTCTTAACATGCAGGGAGACCCAGGCTGGAGCATCCCCTGAATTCAGGAACTCGAGACCAACTTGAGCAAGAGAGAGACCCCACCTGTACTAATTTGGAAAGATTATCTGGGCATTGTGTCAGAAACTTGTAGTCCCAGCTGCTTGGGAAGCTGAGGTAAGAGGATCACTTAAACCTGGGAGTTTACTATGAGATGGGCTGAGGCTGTGGCACTCGAGCCTGATTGACAGACGGAGACTCTGTCTCACACACACACACACAAAGGTTGATTGTTAAATGAAAAACAAAAGTGCAAATGACCATTTGTATAATCGTCACAGATTGCAATAGAGATTTCTGAAACTTCTTAAATAATTGACAAATAAATACCAAAAGTTTATAATCATCAGATATTTATGGAATACTCTGAAGATATAAGTTCTTGGAAAAATTACAGTGGTTTAATAACTTGGCTTATAAATAGATAAATATCATATCGCTGATCTTTTTATAGTGTGAAATATTACAAAAGTGTAACATTCAAGTTTATGTGAAATTGTAAGAGTATTGACGTAAACATATTTTATCAAAATGATTTTTCTAAAGATTTGGTTTTTGTAATGTCTTAGGCAATGATCCATGTAAACTTAGTTATTCCACATAAACTATATCAAAATACGTTATCTCTTAGATAAGTTTTTACCATTATTATGTTGTTTTATAGAGTAATTATGACTTCCAAATAATTTGAAGACTTTAGACTAACCTTGAGTATAAATAAAAAATGAGCTAATTTTGGTTGACTGAGTATTTCTTACCTATACAAATTCTATGAGGATTAAAAGATCATTTAAAAATAACTAACATAGATTTTACTTATACATATATCCTGTCTATTGATCCCTTATTTACTCTTACAACATTTCCATTAAGATAAATGCATGTGGAATTATTTTATATAAAACACTGATAAGGTTAACATACTATTATCTGAATATGTCTGCTTACCTATTACCCATGTTTACATTAAAATCTATAAAAATTATCAAATAAATTATAGCAAAATTATGAGGAACAGAATACCATCAGTGAAAATCATTACATTTATTGAAAACTTCTTTGAATGTTCAGTCCATTCTTCAGAAGAAGTATTAAAAAGTTATTCCCTACATTTGCTTTTTGCCCAGACCCAAAGCTACTCGCTGAAAGTTGTACTTTTTTCGTAATACTGAGTATTTTTTTTTTTTTGACAGAGTCTCACTATGTCACCCTTGGTAAAGTGCTATGGTGTCACAGCTCACAGCAACCTCAAACTCTTGGGCTCAAGCGATTCTCTTGCCTCAGCCTCCTGAGTAGCTGGGACTACAGGCGCCCACCACAATGCCTGGCTATTTTTTGTTGCAGTTGTCATTGTTGTTTATCAGGCCTGGGCTGGGTTCAAATCCGCCTCAGTGCATGTGGCCGGCACCCTAACCACTGAGCTACAGGTGTTGAGCCAATACTGAGTATTTTTGACAAAAAATTTATTTACTTTTTAAAAAGATAGATTCCTAATAATTATTCTTACTTATTCCCATATTTATTTTAATTATTTTCCTTCTAAATCTAACACGCAATAATTTCCATTATGTGTCTATAATTTAGCATACATATTAATGTAATAAACAGTCTCCTCCCAAAACTCTTTGTGATACTCATAGGCAGTTATGCATGAGATATGGGTTATATATGAGATAGGTTCTGTAAGTTTCTTCCTAAGTTGAATTTGTATGTATATTAGAACAGATACAAAGTGTGAGTCATATTTCAGTTGCATGTTTGTAATGCAAGGAATTACTGTAATGGCTTCGTTAGTCAGTGCAAGTTGTACCAAAGTTGGGTGTTTGGAACATAGGTACTAACTGTACTGCCTTTCTTCCTTCCTTCCTTCCTTCCTTCCTTTTTCTTTCTCTATTTCTCTTTCTCTCTTTTCTTTTTCTTTTTTTTTTTTGAGATAATATCTTCCTCTGTGTCACCTAGGCTGGAGTCTGGAGTGCAATGCATCATCATAGCTCAGTGCAACCTCAAACTCTTAAATTCCTGGGTTCAAGTGATCCTCCTGCCTCAGCCTCCCATGTGGTTGGGACTACATGCTTGGCTAATTATTATAATTTTGTAGAGATAGGGCCTCACTATGTTGCTTAGACATTGTTTCAAATTCCTGGCCTCAAGCAGTCCCCCATTTCACAGTAATAAAATTGTTAATATGGGTTTTACTAGAAAATCATGTATAGTGTTTCCCAAATGGCCACTAAGTAGCTTGAAGGCCTATTTCCTCATCTCCCTCGTAAAGGGAGAGTTAATAGAGATAAGTATGCATGTGTATTTTTTCATGTATTTAATTAGCTTAACACTTACAAAGTCATCTTGTTTATCCAGCTCACTAGAATGAAAGAGCTGTTGATTTTTAAAAATAGAATCTAAATCTCTCCTATATCTGTTGTGCATAGATAAGAGTATTATTGATGTTGATAGATTTCAGAAGATGTTTCTATCTGCATTTTTCCATATAGGGAGAAGTATGCTCATGCCAATATTTGGAGTAACATTCTAACTTTTAATAAGTTAATATTTAGGAAGATTTTAGTCCTAGATTTAAGCTATTTGAATTGCATATACTAGTTAACACAGATTTTTCTAAGTGTGTGTAAGGCCCCGGTGTTTTGTTCATCTTCTACTATGTATAATGCAATTTTAGCCAAAAGACAATCTTGACTGAATCCTTATGAAATAGTTATAAGTCATATATCAAAAAAAGTGCATTTGCTTCCATTCTGGTATGACTAGTTGTTAAAATAATTATTAGGAACTATTCAATCTATCATCAATAAGTGGTTTCTCTTTTTCACTCGTTGAAGCTTTTTTTTTCTTTTCAGATTAATATGAGAGTAGAAATGATTAGGTTTTATTGTTTGCATTTGTTAGGTAAAGATCAAATTGTAGGGGTGTGCTGCATACCCTTACATTGCGCCCATTAGGTGAGAGGTTACTACTCCCTCCTCCCTCCTCCTCCCTCCTCTCTCCTCCCTCCTCCTCCCTCCTCCTCCCTCCTCCCTCCTCCTCCCTCCTCCCTCCTCCTCCCTCCTCCTCCCTCCTCCTCTCTCCTCCCTCCTCCTCCCTCCTCCTCCCTCCTCCTCTCTCCTCCCTCCTTCTCCCCTCCCTCCTCCTCCCTCCTCCTCCCTCCTCCTCCCTCCTCCCTCCTCCTCC
>CAUYRH010158358.1:0-55832 GCA_963574655.1 Perodicticus potto | reverse complement strand
GGGTGTTGAATCTTTCATGTTGGAAGGCTGTATTTTAATTTAGTTGTAATTAAATAAAGTTGCATTCAAGAAACTTCAATGAGATATACTTAAAAAGGTACATTACTTTGTAAAAAATCTAACTACTATGGACTTAATAATTTAAAAAATAAAATTACTTGTTAACTATGAAGTTAACTAACCTTTTAATGACTTTGCTGTGTCTGCTTTTTGTTGGAAAGCATTTGAATGTGTGGTTGCGGCATGGAGAATCTGCAGTTTCATCTGTTCCTTTAGATGAGTATCAGTCATTTGTGATTTTAAGGGTTTCTTAATTTGGGTTAGGGAAGAGAATGTAGTTTTGCAACAATAAATGACTGAAAAGCAAGAAAGCATTTATCAGGCATTTTTTAGAAAGTGTGGGTATTCTGTGGTTGATCCATATTTCAGTTGGATCTTTCTAAGCATCAAACAATGACTTTAAGCAGGCATGGTGGCTCACACCTGTAATCCTAGCACTCTGGGAGACTGACACGGGAGGATCCCTTGAGCTCAGGAGTTCAAGACAAGCATGAGCAAGAGTGAGACTCCATGTCTACTAAAATAGAAAAATTAACCAGGTGCAGGGGCAGGTACCTGTAGTCCCAGCTACTTGGGAGGTTGAGGCAGGAGAATCACTTGAGCTCAGGAGTTTGAGGTTGCAGTGAACTAAGATAACACCACTCTTCTAGCCTGAGATACAGAGTAACCCTGTCTAAAAAAAAAGACTTAAAAAACTTGTGGTAATCAATTCCATCCATCTGTACTTCTTTATGTCCTTGGTGATATCAACTCAGTGAGGCCTAAATGTTAATTTGGGTGTGATGTCATGATCCTCAAAGTCCACGAGCCTGTCATTGTGTTTTCCAATTATTAGGTCCATAACAGCTGCATATTTTTCAAATGATTCGCATGTATCATCCTTCTCCTCAATTACTTTTGCTAACTGGGGAAAACGTTTATCTGACATTTCTTTTTGAAGAAGAAATGTTTTGGAAAAAGATAGCTTTTTTTCAAAAGACACTCAAAAAAGATAGCTTTTTACCAAAATGCTGGGATTTTTTCATATCATATAGAGGCTTAGTTTTACCTTGTAAAGAAATATTTGAGTTGTTTTGATTTGACATGATTATCACACAGAAATTCTGCATTCTTTTTATTTATTTTTTTATTTTTTATTTTTTATTTTTTTTTTTGAGACAGAGCCTCAAGCTGTCACCCTGGATAGAGTGCCATGGCATCACAGCTCACAGCAACCTCCAGTTCTTGGGCTCAAGCGAGTCTCTTGCCTCCACCTCCCAAGTAGCTGGGACTACAGGCGCCCGCCACAACACCCGGCCATTTTTTGGTAGCAGCCGTCATTGTTGTTTGGTGGGTCCAGGATGGATTCGAACCTGCCATCTCAGGTGTACGTGGCTGGCGCCTTAGCCCATTGAGCCACAGGCGCCGAGCCACGAAATTCTGCATTCTTATAGATATCTTCTTTCAGTAATTCACATTACTGATTTTGTTGTTCAAAAAATTTAACTATCTGTTCTTGCAGAGATAAAATTTTGGCTAACATTGTCCCTGCGAAAGCAAAACACACTTTAGAATGATGGGGGCAAAACCACACTGAATACCTCATTGTTCAACTTTAGTATGTTGCATTTTGCAGGAATACAGTTAACAATACCTATAACTTGTTGCAAAATGTCACCTAAAATAGTAGCTTTAGCTCTGAAATTTTGCTGATGCAAGATAACAATGAAAAGAACTAAAAGCATCTGGATGTGTTAGTACTTTTTGTTTAATCTGTGTAATAAATCCTCATGTTTTCTTGTTACGAAAAGTGCCCCATCTGTACTTATTCTCATTACAGGAACCAAATTTGGTCCAACTTCATGACATTTATCTTGACAGTTACTGAGGATACTATTCCCCGTGTTGTGTACAAGAGAGCCTAAAGCAAATCACTCTTCATAACAAAGAAAATCTTCTGTCCTGACCGAAATAAACCATAAAACCTATACCGTGTTAGTATTATCAGTTGATTCATCTGGAGCAACGAAATGACACATATTTTCCTTTTGAAGTTTTGAATGAAGTTGTTCTATTAAGCTGAAGGCTAATTCATGCTGCTGAACAGTTAAGGTTCTCCTTGAGGAAGACAGTTGTTTGTACTTTGAAATGGTCTGAGGGTCTTAGCATCCTCCAACTTCAACAGTACTTTCTTTCACAATTTCTACATCACTGACTGGCTTCCCTTTTCTTCCTGAGATTATGAGCTACTTTATAAATTACTGCCGTGGCATTATTTCCAGGTCTTGTTGCTGCTTAAAAGAATTATCTTTGCTTTTTTTTTTTTCATCTTTTTATTTCTGCTACACAACCTCTTCTTCTAATTTAAAATACTGTGGTCCTTATGAGTGTTAAAATGCTGATGAACATTGAATTTCTTTTTTATTTTTTAATTTTTTTAGAGACAGTGTCTCACTTTCTCACCCTTGGTAGAGTGTCATGGTTTCACAGCTCACAGCAACCTCCAGCTCCTGGGCTTAGGCGATTCTCTTGTTTCAGCCTCACGAGTAACTGGGACTAAGGCACCCACAATACCTGTCTATTTTTTTGTTGCAGTTCATCTGGGGCCGGGTTTGAACACGCTACCCTTGGTATATGGGGTTGGCACCCTACTCACTGAGCCACAGGCATTGCCTGAACATTGAATTTCTTTAATGTTGATATTGCACTATCTCCAAGCAAGAAAGTCATTGTTAGCAGAAAGAAGATAATGTTACAATTCCCAATCCTCATGAAAAAATATGTTTTCTTGGGCGGCACCTGTGGCTCAAAGGAGTGGGGCGCTGGCCCCATATACCAGAAGTGGCGGGTTAAAATCCAACCCTGGCCAAAAACTGAAAAAATATATATATATATTTTTTCTTCCTTCAGAGTTTTCTTGGTCTTCTTTCACATGATGGGATGTTATGGGCTACTAAGTAGTAGACAGCATTAGAAAATACCATCAAGCTGTGCAACTATTCACAAATTTCACTTCAAACAGAAACACAGTATACCATTCTCAAAAGCCAATAATAGACTGATGTTCTCAACTACTATAAACTTTTGTCAACCAGCCTTGTGTAGTAATGGTGTCAGTCAGATGGAGTAAGTTAGTATAAGAGTAGCAGCTACTTGAAAAAATAGTACTCTGTTTCTTAACCATAAAGAATCCTGAATAGCCAATACAATTCATAGAAATAAAAACAAATCTTGAGGCATCATGTGACCAGACTTCAGATTATACTACAAGTCTATGGTAATCAAAACAGCATGGTTCTGGCACAAAAATAGAGACATAGATGTATGCAATAGAATAGAGAATCTAGAGATGAACCCAGCCATGTATCATCATTTGATCTTTGATAAGCCTAATATAAGAATTATGGGAAAATTATGAAAGAATTATGGGAGAATTCTCAAAGAACTAAAAGAGTTAAACTTCCATTTGATCCCACAATCTCATTACTAGGTATCTACACAGAAGAACAAAAATCATTTTATCAAAAAGACATCTGTACCAGAATGTTTACTGCAGCTCAATTCATAATTGCCAAGGTCTGGAAGCAACCCAAGTGCCCATGAACCCGTGACTGGATTAACAAACTGTGGCATATGTATACCATGGAATACTATTCAGCCATAAGAAAAGAAGGAGACTTTACACAAAACATCCAAATCCTTGATGGAGTTGAAACACATTCTTCTTAGTAAAGTATCTCAAAAACAGAAAACAATATCCAATGTACTTAATACTAATATGAAACTAATATATAAATAATTACACACCTATATGAACAATAAAACACAAAAATAGTCTAGGGAGGGGGAGGGAGAGGGATGATTGGTGGGAGGAGGGAGGACATTTGGTGGGATCTCACCTAATGAGCACAATATGAGGGTATTCAGCATGGCCCTTGGGTGAAGGGCTCCTCTACAACTTGAACTTTATCTTGGAAGAGAGAACGATGTAACTTAAAAATTTGTTCCCTCATATTAATTTGAAATAAAGAAAAAAAGGTAGCAGCCATTAAATTAGCCCTATGGCTTGTCAATGTTCTAATTTTGCTGGTCAATCTGGGAGGATTATTTTGTTGAAATTTATTTTATTCTTTTTTATTTAAAATATGTTCATTTAAAACATAAAAATATAAAAGATGAACAAAAATTTATTATACAAATAAAAGGATTTGTTTTATAAAATTTGGATTCAGTCAAAAGGCCACACTTAGAGCAGTGCCTGTGGCTCAGTGGGCAGGGCACCAGCCCTGTATACCGAGGGTGGCGGGTTCAAACCTGGACCCTGCCAAACTTCAACAAAAAAGTAGTTGGGCATTATGGTGGGCACCTGTAGTCCCAGCTCCTCAGGAGGAGGAGGCAAGAGACTCACCTAAGCCCAGGAAGTGGAGGTTGCTGTGAGCTGTGTGATGCCACAGCACTCTACTGAGGGTCATAAAGCGAAACTCTGTCTCTACAAAATAAATAAATAAATAAATAAATAAATAAATAATTTTTAAAAAAGCCACACTTAAAGACCCTGAGAAGCCCACATGTGGCCTGAAGGCTGCAGGTCCCCACCTCCATCTATCCTCTTAACAGATTTTTAAGTGTACTTTGTCAACCATAGGTACTATTTCTTTCTTTTTGAAACTAAAATATTATCAGTATTCACCCAGAATTCACAGAATAGGAAAAATGTAGGGGTTGTTATAAAAGTTGTAGTCTGAATTTTTATAACTTTCCTATAGGGGTTGGGCTGCTTCCTCTCTATATCCAACTTCAGAATGCAAACAAGAATTATAATTCTGAAGTACAAATTGTCTCCAACTTAAGATGGTTTGACTTGACGATTTTTCCACGTTCTGATGATGTGGAAGTGATAGTCTTCAGTAGAAACCATATTTTGCCCATACAATCATTCTGTTTTTCACTTTCAATACAGTAGTCTATAAATTACATGAGATATTCAACAATTTATTGTGAAATAGCTTTGTGTTAGATGATTCTGCCTAACTGTAGGCTAATGGAAGTGATCTGAGGGTGTTTAAAGCTGGCTAGACTATGTGTATCAAATGCATTTTCAAGTTACAATGGGTATGTAACCCCATCATGAGTCAAGGAATATCTGTGTTAATAATACAGTACGCATCATGCTTAATTATCTTCCCCTGCTTTTTTAGTAAGAATGATTTGAAACAATAGTAAAGTTATTTCTATTACCAAATAAAGTTAATGAGGTAGATCAGGTAGAAATTCTGTACTAAAACATACAAACACAAAGAAAAAGGGATGAAGAGAAACCTGCACTTGACTATTTTTGTCTTTGATTATCTTTACTAAAGATACCCTTCTTGGGAAAGTACCGAGTTCATTTTTTTCATTTCACTTGGCTTCAGGAAGAGAATCTTAGTAAACACACATTTTCTTCTTCCTCTTTCCCAGAGGCCCCAATAGCTTATTTTAAAGCTAATTCTAGGGTAAGTCCTTTTGATCTCACTGCTATCACTTAGAGAATTTTGATGTGGTTTTTTAACTCTGGCTAGAATACATGACCTTAAAAAGAAAAGGTCTTAGATTTATGTTAAATAATTTGAGTTCAATGATAGGAAACCCCTCTACATGTTATAAAAACAAACAGCACCAAAGAAACTCCTTAAGATCTTTATGGTAGGAAGAAAATAACCAACTGTTCTTCAAATTATGGGGTTGTTCCCATGTTTTGAACGTTACCATCTTAGCTGATCTCTTAATGAGATGTCTGTGCACTTGGGAAGGGGTTTGATAAGACCTGAGGGCTTCTCATCTCCTCATATGTCCCTTTTAACAACTTTAGGACCTCTACCTTTGGCTACGGGGTTAACCGTTCATCATCCTTAGCCTGTTCTGAAAATTTTTTTAAGATTTGTCTGCCTGGCTTGGCACAGTGGTTATGGCGCCAGCCACATGCACCGAGGGTGGCAGGTTCGAATCCAGCCCAGGTTAGCTAAACAATGACAACTGCAACAACAACAAAATATCCAGGCGTTGTGGCAGGTGCCTTTAGTCCCAGCTACTTGGGAGGCTAAGGCAAGAGAATTACTTAAGACCAAGAGTTAGAGGTTGCTGTGAGCTGAGATGCCATGGCACCCTACTGAGGGCAACATAGTGAGATTCTGTCTCAAAAAAAAAAAAAAAAAAAGGATTTATCTGCCTTTTGGAGGAGTGATATAGTATGGGATTCACCTGTTTTTATTTTATTTTATTTTATTCTGCCTTCCTTTTGCTTTCTAGCACATCCACATTTTCCCTCTTATGTTCATTTCTTGATCCTCATCTGTAACATTTTGGCTTTTTTGTCTCTGGCTTCCATTTCCAAATATAGAATAGAACCTACCTGTCTGAATATTATTATGTAAGTAATGACATCTTAATCCTTTAATTACTGACACCGAAGGATTTTTTTTATAGGTAGAGGTGAAATAATTAGAGCTGGAATAAATATAATTATTATACATATTTAATACTTTTTTAATATAAGCATGAGAAATACGCAGGTAATTTAGGTATTGGTTATCTCCAGAGACATAAGGGCAGACACTTTTTTGAACCATGTGCAACTGTAGTGCAAAATTCGGTTCTTTTGTTAGACGAGTTCCCGCTGTACCTGTCTCTTTCAATTCTTTCCAGCCACCAGAAAAATAGACAATATAATACTTTGTGCAAAGGAGCCATGATTACATAAAGAAGATATGTCTAACCTATTTCAGGATGATCTGTAAAGGTTTTTGAAGAATTCTGAGGAAGACCAGGTAGAGAAAGTCAGTTAAGAGAGGAAGAGCAATCTATATCTGGAAGGGGGAAGACTGGTCCAAACATGTGGTTAGAGAAGTGGGCAGGAGCAGATCCTGAATGGTGCTACTGAATGTGGTGGAAGCCAGTGGATGGTTTTTAAAGGCCACTGGGAGAAGTTAACTGGGGAGGTGAAAGGGTTGGTAGCATAGGAGTTATATTTCAGGAAGTTCAGACTCTTTCTGAAATCTAGGTGACAGATAATGAGGGCCTGCACTAAGGTAGTAGAAATGGGGACGGAGAAGAGAGTCCATTGGAGAGATATTTAGGAGATAGAATTGACAGAACTGGGAATGGTGATGATTTTGGGGTGAGAGATGAAGCCCATTATGAACCTACAATTTGGAGCATGGTGCCATTTACTAAGTCAGGAAAAGAGGGGGAAATGGAAGTTTGTGGATGAAATAGAAAGTCAAAGAAAAATTGGATATAACAGTCATATCTTGAGATCTGTGGGGGATTGATTCCAGGACACCCATGGACACCAAAATCTGCAGCTGCTCAAGTCTTTCATAAAAATGGTATAGTATTTGTGTATAACCTACACACATCCTCCCATAGACTTTAAATCGCCCCTTGATTACTTATAATACCTAATGCAATGTAAATGCTATATACAATAGTTGTTACACTGTGTTTTTAAACCTTGTATTATTTTTATTGTTGTGTTAGTTTTTAATTCCCCCCATCCATAGTTGGTTGAATCCATAGATGCAGAACCTGTGCATGGAGAGTGGTGAGTATATTTTTGTGTCATGAAGATTTTCTTATTTATAAAAGTAACATACAAGTCCCTTGCACAAAAATAAAAATGGAAAAAAGAAGAAAATCTCCATTTGGAGGTAGCGATCATTAAAATTTCAGTGGAATTTCCCTTAGTTTGTTCTAAGTGTCCAAAATTGCACATTAAAAAAATATGATCCTGAATTAAGGTACTTACTATATACACTGCTTTTTTTTTTCAATTTGTAATATATTTTAAATGTCTCCATGTCTTTGAATATCCTTTTTTACATTTTTCTTTTTTTAGAGATGGGGGTCTCACTATGTTGCCCAGACTGGTCTGGAACTTTTGGCCTCAAGGGATCCTCCTGCTTTGGGCTCCCAGAGTGCTGGGATTTCAGTGTGAGCCACTGCTCCTGATTCCTTTTATATTTTTAACAACTGCATAATATCTCACTTTGTGGAAGAACTATAATTTGCTTCACCATCTCTATTGTTTAGAGGTTTTGATTGCTTTGGGATTCTCATTTTTTGAGCAAGTCATGCTTAATGTCACCATGGCGTTAGTCCTCCAGAAGCAGAAATGGTGTTTGAAGAGTAAGATAGTCATCAGGGCTGGACCCCTGTGAAGGGAAGAGGGAAAAAGCAGGGATGAGCGAGAGAGAAGATGGACTGTGAGACAGAGTGGCAGTCTCAACAGACCCCAAAATCTTCAGTCAAGGCCTGTCAGCACTGTCCACATTGGGAGGAAATGACTGGTTTTTATAACCTCAAGTTACTTACCACATGAGGGCTAATGGGGGAGGGGCATGACCTCAGGCCATTCCTAAGCTGGTTGACAGCTAGGGGTGTCTGCTGACCACACTCTTTCAATGCAGGACAGCAAGCCCTTCTAGGAAGGAAAGTTGAGTGGGGATCTCTGTGTCTACAGAAGATACTCACTTTGTGTGTATATCTTTGCTCATGTCCTTGGAATAATTTCTGAGAAGTGGACTTGCTGGGATAGAGCATAGACATTTTAAAAACTTTTGATATTTATTGCCTAATGACCTTCCAGAAATATTGTACCCCTTTCTCTCACCAACAGTTTATTTCATTACCAATGCATAAAAACATGACCATTGTAATGTTTTACATATTTATTTTTATTTTTTTTCAGTCACCCTGGGTCACCGTGGTGTCATAGCTTATAACAATCTCAAACTCTTGGGCTCAAGAGATCCTCTTGACTCAGCCTCCTGAGTAGTTGGGACTATAGGCACCAGCCACAATGCCTGAGTATATATATAGATATTTTTTAAAGATGGGGTCTCCCTCTTATTCAGGCTGATCTCAAACTCTTAAGCTCAGGTGATCCACCTACCTTGGCCTCCCAGAGTGCTAGGATTATAGGAGTGAGCCACTGTGCCTGGCCTGTTTTACAGTTTTAAATATTGACGTTTACCTCACATTCTTTTGGAAAACACAAAATTTTGATGTTTTCATTGTGCATTTCATTTCTAATTCCTAAGGCAGGTGCTGTACATTTCTTTATACAGCTGTGTAAATCTTTTCAGAAGGATAAAACACTCTAATGGCTGATATTAAAGGGTAAAGAATTGAATTTGATTCTTTTGAGTTGCAAAAACTTATAATATTAAAGAGACTAGCAATGGCTGGTGCCTGAGCTGACTTGAAACAGAATTCACAACACCCTACAGGCCTTTTCATGTAAGTATTTGACTACATGAAATCTCCATTTATTAGGAAAATTTTGACACACAACCCTTAGAGATACCAAAGGAGGGATATACCTGACATTTATTGAGTGCCTGCTCCATGCTAAGCAATGCCCTGGGCTTTTACATCTACCCTCATATTTAATTCTTACAACAATGCTTTCAAGTAGTTATTACCACCACATTTTTCAGATGAGTAAATCAAAAGTCAGAGATTGTGGTTACTTGGTAACCTCAGTGGTCCAGTTTCACAAGCCCATGCACTTCTGAACACACTGAGCTGCTGCCCTCAGAGCTATATATGGCAAGTCACATAGCAGCAGGTTAAACAGAATAAATGTCTGTTCTACTGGACTGGGAATACACATGATTCAGTATCTAGAATTTTTTAAGTTTTTGTATCATTTATAACATCTAGCAGTTTACACCAGTGGCAAAGGTATTCACTAAATATTTAACAGATGGTTTTTGAATTCCCAGTTTACTTTCTTTTTTTTCTTTTTTATATTTTTTCCCCCAGTTTATTTTCATTATTCTACTTTATTCTGGGGTTGGGTCTGATCGGAGTGTGGCCAGGAGGCATAGTGATGGTCCAGTTCATGGCCTCCACTTCAGCAGAAAAAAGTGGTATTCTTGAAGCTTGTCAGCTTTTCTAAACAGTGCCAAAAAAATTACGGCATTGCCACTTAATGAAGGGTGGAACGAAACTAAACCTGACAAATAAAAACCATTACCCCAGTCCTGAAGCACATGGGTTATAGTCTTTATTCAGAAGAACAACTAGGTTCTAATTTAGCCTTTCAGATCTAACTTTCAGGGGACAGGAAATATACAGGAAAGAGATATGTTGCAGAGCCCACAAAGAAGATATAAGACAAATCCAGAAAGCACCCTGGTTTCTTCAGCAAGACATCATTCCAGAAAAGGAGGGAGAGGGGAGAAGATCGAGTCTCTTGTAGAGGAAAAAAGATATAATCAAATTCAATGGGTGCCATTGATTAGATCCTGGTCTGAGTCACCTGTAGAAGATATTTTGGGGTCAGATGGGAAAATTTAGTCTGGATTGGGTATGACTTGATAATTGTTAGCTTTAGTTAGACGTACCCTTTTAAAAATGAGATGTATATTGTAACATTTGGGACTGAAATACAATATTTATCTTTACTTCGAAACTCTCCAGCAGAAGAGACGAAGTAAATAAGGCAAAAGTAAACAATTGAAAAAAGAATAAAATAAAAAAGTAAACATTTGGTAAATATAGGCACTGGTCTCTCTGCTCTATGTCTGACGTTTTTCTTCACCAAAAATAAACAACCAACCAGAAAAATAAATAAGAAACAAGGAGTTGCTTCCTTTGCAGAGAGTAAGAACCGGTCTTTATCTTCCTCCTAAGGTGAAGTCACCAACGACTGGCTTGGATAGGGAGGGCTTCAGGAGCGTGGAAGGAGGTCCCAGGGACTCGAGAGAGAAGCAGGTTCCTTTCCGAAGACCTGATGTGACTGCCATGTGAAAAGGACCCGCAGCGGGCAAGCCGTTTGCCTCTCGCGCTCTGGCCCTGCTCACCTACCCGGGACCGCTGCGGATACGAACAGACTGTCAACTCGCGGCCCCCGACTGTACCCAAACCACGGAGGGTAGGGGTTTGGCCGGTCGCTGTGAAGGCCTCAAATGGCCTGAACTGGGCTCAGCTGGCCGCAGGCGGGAGCCCTGCAAGGTTGCAGTCCCGCTCATTGGCACACTTCGTGGAGGGCCCGGGATTCAGCGGCAAGAACCTTCCACCTCACCCACCTGGCAGCGGGCGGAGCGGGGCCGGCCCGAGCTGGGGCAAACCGGCTGCACGTGCCGAGGCCACTACCCACACCTGCCGCCAGGAGGGCCGGGGCGGCCGCAGGGGCGCGGAGCCCGGGGGTGGGGACCGCGCGTGGCGGGGTCCGGCCGCAGGTGCGGGCGAAAGGGCCGGGCGGCGGCGCTCCCGGTGGAGGAAGTTTCTTGGCCCGGAAAGGTGCAATTGTGTGCAGCTATTCCTGGTATGTCCCGCGGGCCCGGCGGCTGCGAGCCGAGAGGGCGCCCGGGGAGGGAAGGCGGCCAGGCGGGCGCGGGGGCGCATCTCCTCCCGGCGGAGCGGGAACGTGGCCGGGAGGAGATGCGCCCCCGGCCGCCCCCAGCGGACGGCGGCATCTCCCGGCCCAGACAGTGCGACCGCAGAGGGTGGGGGCGGACGGAAGTGGGGACTCCGCGGGCCCCGGGGAGGCGGCGGGGTGGGCTGGGGCGGGGCCACTGCGGGGAGGACGGCGGCAGCTCTGCGACTTTTGAAGTTCAAACTGTCGTCAGGGCTGGTGCTGCGCGCTGCCTGTCTTCGCCCCCTTCACCTCCGCCCTTGCCGGGCTGCCCGGGTCCCCGCCTTCCTAGGGTCGCCTTCAAGTTTCGAAGGGTTGAAACCTTAGCAAACTGCCGAGCACAACAAAAGGAAAGGGCTCGGGCGGCGCGGCCGGACCCAGACGCGTGGGGACACCCCTGCCCCTCCCTGCGCTCAGCCGCTGAGTCTCTGTCCCTCTCTTGCCCTAGTCATGGAAGGGGTGGAGGAGGCGGAGGCCGACTGCTCGGTAGCGTTCGCCGAGGCTCAGCGATGGGTGGAGGTGAGTGCCTGCCTTTTACCGCTCTCCGTTCGGCTCGAGTTTCCTAGCCCGGGGCCGGTGTGGTGAGGTGACGGCGGCCCCCGCGCCCCGGGGCCTTAGCCTCTGCCCCAGCGGCCCTCTACCTGGCACCGAGAAACTGACTTGTGTGCGCGGTTTGGGAGACTTTTCAAGTTCTGCTGCTCCCATATCCTAACGTCCGGCTTAACTCTGCACACCTCTCCGCCGACGGTCTCGCCGGCGTCCCCAGCTCCTCTCCGGGGCAGAGGTGAGCGCTGCGAGCATCCCTGCGGACCAGCCCGGGGGCACCGGCTCTCCCGGGATGTCTCTCCCCCCGCACAGCTCAGAGCGCGCGGTGCCCTCGGGTCAGGGGTCTCGGGTCGGGGGTCTCGGGTCACTTCTGCGGTGTCTGGACGTGGGGACGCCGGCGCCTAACCGAGCGGCCGGCGTGCCGCGTGTGTTGGGCGAGGTGGGGCGGGGCGGCGGGGACGGGTGTGTGGGACGCTAGACCCCGGTGCGCACCTGGAAAGGCAGCAGACGAGCGGGGGCGGGGGTCCGGCCTCTGTTTCACTTCTGGCGTTGATGAGACTGAGCTGTCCTGGAGCCACGTACTGAAGGGTTTGCGCCTCGCTGGCCAGATCGTCCCTGCCCTTGTCTTCTTTCCCCGGGAAAAGGTGCTGCTCTCTTCGTCAGTGCCTTGAGGCCCCGTCCACCTGTAGGGAAGGTGAACAGCAGGATTTCCAGCACTTATGCTATTGGATGAAAAAAAAAATGACTTTTAAAATGAAGCTAAAAAAGGTCTTCCTAGCAGATGGGGATCAGAAACTGCTTGTTAAAAAAATGGTTGCATGCACCAGCCTTGGAGTCATTGGGGAGTTATTGACGCCACGTGCTGGTTTATTCAACGTAGTTAAACTTTCAAATTAGGCTTGAGACTGTTCTGCTGGAAAACAGCATATTCAACTATTCAAAACCAAACGGTATTTAAAAATAATTCATTTTTCTTTAAAGAAAAACATGTATGCATGTGGAAAAAATAAAGAGGGTAAACTTTAAATGTAACGTTTCTTACAGTAAATAAAAGAATGTGGAATGTAACATCCCCTGGACGGTAGGAAGGTGTAAGAAATTAACTTTTGGTGTCTTTTTGAATTGGCGTTTTGAGGTAGTCTGAAAGTGACTTAGGTGTGAGGAGGTTGAGGGAATAAGCATATTTTGAATAGAAATGAGAGTGGAAAAATTCCAGCAATCTAGTTAACTTTCCACATTCATAAACTTTGAAAAGTCAAGGCTTCCAAACTGTAATTTTCCATTAGCAGTGTTTGTTCTGCATAATTTTAGAAAACAAATTAAATGTGCCATGTTGTGCTTAAGCGTGAGGGAGGGAGGGTGGAAAGGGAAGAAATGGGACAGTTTTTGGTCACACACAGCTCCAGTGTGGAGTTGCCTCTGCATGCCTTGGTTGCTCAGGAAATCTGTGAATGTGGATGGTTCCACACCCTTCTCTGTTTTTAGTTGTGCAGAGTTTTGAAATCAAAGATTTCTTATTTTGCCCAGCTTCCTCATAATTCTGTAGGGTTGCTTGGAGAAGTTGGTTTAGAATCAACTCTGGGGAAGTGTTGTGATGGAAGACTTGAGTGGTGTGCTCACCTGCTCACCTTTCCCCATCCCAGCCTATCTGTCCACAGGTGTTTATGGGCAGTGATTCGGCTACTCTGTAATGTGCTTTGTTCATTAGCAGAAAGCTGAATCTTTCTAAAGGTATTGTCTGCTTTTAATGTAGTTAATGAAATTAATATTTGGTATTTTTTTTCTCATGCCACTCACAGCAAAGCACTAAGTTTGCCTTCATTGAAAACATATGAAGGTTTCCATATTCGCTTTAGGCTTTTGGAATGCTCGGGGCATTCTAAGGGGCGGCAGCGTGTTGACTGTTGGGTTTGTTCAGTCTCTCCAGTTAGCGTCCACATTTCTCTCTCTGGTTGGCTTTGCCGTTACCACAAAAGCACATATTTTAAAATGTCGTTCTTGCCAAAAGAAGGAGACTGATGACTCTCTGACAGCCACAACCTCTATAATTCTAAGAACCCCTCATTTGAAGATAAAATGTTGACTTCAGTGTGTACTTCATATTCTTTCTTCAGCTTGCTAATATTCCTGTTTCATTTTGGTCCTTTCTCCTTTACATATAATTGAAACACAAGTGGGCTGCATATGTATATGTGTTACATATGTATTATAATATAGTACTTTATGTGTTTTATGGATAATCTAATGTGCTGCCTTTATTCTCATCTCCAGCTTTGAATATTCCAAGGTCAAGAAACTCCAGTAACCTAGTAAAACTTTGAATGATGAAAGACTCCGTGTCAGTATGCCCTTGCCATTTCTCTTTTTCATCTGTAATTTTAAATTGCTACTGTGCTCTCATAACCAAAGTTAAAGTGTTTAAAATTTATTTTTTTGAAGTGAGGGAGAAAGAGTGAAGTGAGGGGTAATGGTTGTTATTCAGCCAAAGTTTATCATTTTATGAGTCCTGTTTTTATGCATTTCAAATTGTACTTACATCCTCGAGTGTATTTACTAAACTGGTTTATCTACTCAGGGCCTAATTTTGCAATCCAAAACAAATTTAGGAATGCTACCCTTTAAGATGCCTCAGCATAATGATATTGGATTGTTATCTGGTTGGAAATGCTGTTTGGAATATTAATAGTGTAGCAGGGGTGGTTTGTGATTAGACGTTGATTTAAGACCAAGTAATGTAATTGTTTGAAAGCGAAGACAAGCAAGGTCATGAGTGGGTGATAAAGTGGTAAGGCCTGGACTCTCTAATTTTAATTCTCTGCTTCAATACCTTTTAATTTTCTGTACCCAATAGTTGGCTCTCTTTGTTTTGGGGCATTGAAAAATCTTGTAGTAAACAGACCAAATACTGATGAGATTGAAAACTGGATTTGCAGCATTGTGTTGGTTGATCTCAGTTTCTAGTCTGTGAGTTAATATTGCTATCTAAGTTTTTGGGGTTTAAATACAACAGCAATTTTTAGGTCTGGAGCAGAACAGGCTAACTTCATTTACCACCTTCCTGCTCACCCAACCTTCTTGTTATCTCTCTGTTTGATTCTTTCAGTCTTCTTATCACCTTGTAAGAGATGCTAGCTTGAGCTCATTGCCAAGTCTGGCGCTAGAATGAGTCCTTCTGCACTTGAGTAATTGGTCTGTTTCTCTACCTGCCCTGATCTGTTGGGACTGTGCTTGCTGGTCACCACCTTTTAACATACTTTGTTTGCTTTTGGTACTAAGTGGTTTTAAGAATTGCACTCTGTGGGTTTCTCATTGATACTAGCAAAATCCTTCTAAATGATTTCCCTCTTTCTCTATAAACTGCATCCCTTCTGCTCCTGGTTGCTAACCTTTAGTCCAGTCTGAAGGAGTTCGCCTGGGGTGCATGAATTCTCAGTGCCTACTGGCATTGTGGGCTGAATAAATGAAAGGCTCCTGGATTTGTACTATTGTTTTTCAAATGTATGTAAAGTGACAAAAACATTCATTTGAAAATGTTAATAGATTCATGGGAGCATTTTTGGTAATTTCAGTCAACAGATATTAAACTTGAAAACACTATGCTGATGAATATTTGTTAAAAACTGTAGTATTGGAAAGCAGTTCTTAAACTAGCATTTGCGGTCCACATCATTCTTTCTGAGTATAAACCTGATTTTGTTCCTTGTTTCCTGGGGGAGTCATGAAAACATTTAAAGTCCATAATCTTTATGTACTATTCATGGCCCTTTACAATCTCTTTCCTGCCTGTGTATCTATCTTTATTTTTTGTCTTTTTCTCCATAACTACTTGTTTAGTTGCCAGATAGTGGCCAGATGAAGAGCACAGTTCTGGAATCAAATTGTTGTTCAAGTCCTGGCTTTTCTACTTAAATCCTGTAGGCCTCAGTTTCCTTTTCTCCTGCCATGGTAGTTGTGCCGGTTACGTGAGAGGCTGACTGTATAGCACTTAGCACTCCGAGATCCATTGCTATTTCCTCACAGGCAGGATACAGGTTTCCTCACCTCCATGCTTTTATGTGTGGCACTGGTTTTCAATCTTTGTATCTCACGGCACACTTGAGCTATAGTTAAACTTCCACGCACGGTTGGGCAGTGCCTGTGGCTCATCGAATAGGGCGCTGGCCCCATATACCGAAGGTGGTGGGTTCGAACCCCACCTTGGCGAACTGCAAAACAGAAAAATAGCCGGGCGTTGTGGTGGGCGCCTGTAGTCCCAGCTACTCGGGAGGCTGAGGCAAGAGAATCGCCTAAGCCCAGGAGCTGGAGGTTGCTGTGAGCTGTGATGCCACGGCACTCTACCGAGGGCAGCGATAAAGTGAGACTCAGTCTCTACAAGAAAAAAAACTTCCACGCACGGCACACTTAAGTTGATCGAAAAAAGGAGTATAAAAAGGAATTACTGTGCTTTGAACTTATTTCAAAAATGATTTCATTAATGATCTTTAAAATTTTTAATTTTTGCGGTACACCTAAGGTGGTGCCGTGGCACACGAGTTGAAAACCACTGATGGGTGGAACACCCATTCCTCCTCGTTTACCAGGTGAACAGCTCTTCATTCTTCCATACTTGGGCGAAAATCAGCTTTTATGTGAAGCCTTTTCTGAACTGCCAAACCTCCACCCCACTCCTTCCTTTCTCTCCCGTGTTGCTCATTCTTTTTGCCCTCTGTATAATTCTATTTGTTTTTTCCAGAGTAGACTGTGAGTTAACTGAGGGCAGGAATAGTATCTTCTGCTGGAGTGTTTGGCATGGCAACTGACAAATGCTTACTGAATACAAGTGCAACCTTAAGGTTACAGCCTTAATAAAATAGGATTCAAAGGACCAGAGCTCCTGTATTCTCCCAACAGAAGGGAAGTTGTCCCAGTTGTTCGGTTGGGATCTGGTACAGGATGTGTCTTCCTCTGGGTGCCAGTGTGCACTTGCCTGTTTACTTGGCATTTCCTCTTCTGCTTCAGCCCTGTTCCTAAGTCACATCACTCTGTCACTGCCTTCTATTTGATGATTTCTGTCATGGGGACTTGCATGTAATCATTCAAAAATACCTACTGTGTGCCAGGCAGTTGCTGGGTTTATGGAGTCAATCCCCAAATTCTTAGCCCCTTACCTGCAGCTTCAACGAGAGGCGTCCTTTCTCAGGAGCAGATGTACAAACAAACCCAGCGGTGCTGTCGGATCATTGCTGTGATGGACACTTGCACCGTGTGTGGTGACAGCGTTGGGGAGGCAGCCTGAGTCTGCCTGGTAAATTGGGGTAAGCATCTGAGCTGAGACTGTGCTGGGGCTAACATGTTGGCCCTGCTAGGCTGGAGCACTTTTGCTTTTTAACTTGTTGTGAGATCTTGAAGTTGCGTACAGCATAGCTTTCAGGATCGCTCAGAGTAGTATGTTCTTACTAACGTATTGTTTACTTGCAGTGAAATGCACTAATTTTAAGGGTACAGCTGCAGGAGTCTTGTCTCATGTATACACCCATGCAGATAGCACCTCAGTCAACATCTAGAACATTTTTATCACTCGAGAAAGGTCCTTTGCAGATGGGCACATCAATCTTTACCCCTCTGATAAGAACTCTCCCAATATATAGCACCATAGATTTCCCAGGGTGGTTTTGAATAGCCAAGAAATGTCTCAATGCCTGTTTTTTTCCTCCCATTTTTTCTGCTTTATGTGGCATGTTGCTGTTTGTTGAATGCAATATCTTTATGTGGCAAAAAAGAAAGGATCATGGAAAAGGGAGGAGTGGCAAGAGATGAAAGAATTCGTAAAATACTCTCGGGAAGGAATTGATTCACACAAATAGGAACCAGGGCAGGGATGGCATTAAAAGAGCCTGACTCCAGGAAGTGTAAACAGAGGAATAGGGAGGGTTCCAGCACAGTGCCAGTCATTCTCGACCCTTCCACTGTACTGACTGAGGCTCTGAAAGCTAGAAATGGATCTCCTTCAGAAAGTGGGAGAAAGTACAAAGCCCTTGTACCTTTAATGAGAAAGTGTCATTGCTTCTTGGCCTTTTGGTTAAGATCAAGTGTAAAACAGAGTGCCCCTGAAACAGGTTAGAGAAGTGAACACACGGGCTCAAAAACAATGACCGATTTTATGATTCTTGATATACACCAGCAAGTTAGCACTAAAAGCTTTGTGCCAATTTGAAGTCATGAGCAGGGGTTAAGGGCACCGGCTTCTCTATATTCTGCCCGGAATTGGAAGTTGTCATTTGCATTTTCTCTGTAAAATAGGTGAACAATGCCTATTAGTTCTACCTTTTATCAGATTATTAGCCATATTAAACATTCGTGTGACAGATAGCTCATTAGGCTATCTGAAATGAGGAAGGATAAATGAAAAATGGAGGGTTCTGTCCCCTCTAAGTGAAGTTACAATGAGCCATCATGAGGAAACCTTGAAATCTTGGTGTTTCTTCAGCCATTTCTAAAACAAAGAAATTCTTCAGATTTCCTCTAGTCTTCCAATGTACTGACTGATGCTCTGAAAGCTAGAAATGGATCTCCTTCAGAAGGTGGGGGAAAATACAAAAGCTGAGAGAGAGGAATACTGTCCCCAGTGTATGGCAAGGAGTGTGGCGTGTGCCATCAGTCTGCTCTGCTGCTTGTCCTTCTGCACAGAGCTCTGGCTTTCTCTCTGGACACCAAGAGTGCTTTGGGCATTCAGGGCCTGCTGATGAGTCTAACTGCTCCTTTCATCTCCCACCCTTCCTTTAAAAACTGCTTCTTGGCCCACACCTGTAATTCTAGCACTTTGGGAGGCTGAGGCAGGAGGATTGCTTGAGGCCAGAAGTTCAAGACTCGACTGAACAATGTAGCAAGACCCTGTCTCTATAAACAATTAAAAAAAAAATAACTAGAAGTGGTGGCACATGCCTATGGTCCCAGCTACTTGGAAGGCTGAGGCAGGCGGATCACTTAAGCCCAGGTGTTGGGGGTGGTTGTGAGCTATGATGCTGCTGCTGCACTGTAGTCGGGGCAGCGGAGTGAGACCCTGTCTCATAACAACACAAAAACTGCTTCTTAACATTAAGAGCATTTGAATTACAGAAAAGCACTAGCTTTGTAAATGCTCAGAAATGTTAAGAAAAGCAAAGCAGCATCAAAACAATTCTCTCAGCCCTTTTAGTTTGGAGAAAATGATGGTTGTAGGTAAACGATTTCTTCCAGTTGCCCTTTGCTGATTGCCTTGTTCGTGCTGTTCCTGTGCCCTATGGTTCCTGCCACAACGTTCCCAAATGCATGTTCAATGAATGAATGTTTTGTGTCCAATCAACAGGTTGGCTTTTTAAACTGATGTTTGCTGATCTCTTAAGCCTGTTAATTATAACAAATGTATTTAAGCCTGAGGAAATGATAAATTATGCTCACCTCTATTTAACTCTTCAGTTTCAGAAGATAATTATTGGGTGTGTTTCTTAAAAATATGTACTCAAAGCTCTTAAGGATAATAGCTGTCATATATGCACAACTTTGAAATGGAGTTAACACACTCAATCTGCTACTTTGCTTGGAGAGATGGGCATTAGCAAGCCCTACAGATGAATCATAACAGGGCCCTGTAAATAGCCTTTCCAAAGATTATAAAATATCCCTAATAGGACGCTCAAAGACTGGTTTTAATTTTAGGTATAGAATGCTCAGTTTGATACTTAAGTACAATTTGCGGCGGTGTTGGTATCCAGCACTAGATGTTATGTTTGTCTTCAAGCACAACGGTGATTGTCATGGAGGAAAGGTTAGAAAACATGTGTGGATTCAGAGGGCAGAACTGGCACTGATTGGTCTCAGTGAGACTTTGGACTCAAGTATTTTTATTTTTTTTGAGACAGAGCCTCAAGCTGTCACCCTGGATAGAGTGCTGTGGCATCACAGGTCACAGCAACCTCCAGTTCCTGGGCTCAAGCGAGTCTCTTGCCTCCGCCTCTCAAGTATCTGGGACTACAGGCGCCCGCCACTACGCCCGACTATTTTTTGGTTGCAGCCGTTGTTGTTTGGCGGGCCCGGGCTGGATTTGAACCCACCAGCTCAGGTGTACGTGGCTGGCGCCTTAGCCCGTTGAGCCATAGGCACCGAGCCTGGACTCAAGTATTTTGAAGACCCTTTAATGAATAAGGACCATCCTCCACCAGAATAAGTAGTGAGTGAAGGTTTTACAAGAGAAGGTAAATCCCTTGACAGAGCAGCTAGTATTTCTGAGTTTCTGCTATGTGCAGGACATGTGACATCCTTGCACCCCCTAATCATGAAGGACTATTATTACCTGAGGATTTGTTTTTCAGATAGGGAAAAGAGGGGTGAGAGGTTAAATAATTTGCCCAAGGAAACACGGGGATAGTAAGTGGTATTTGGGGATGTGAACACAGGCAGTTTGACTCCACAGCCTGCCTCCTCCTCCTTCCCCCCCCTTTTGAACAGAGTCTCACTCTTTTGCCTTCCCTAGAGTGCTGTAGTGTCATCATAGCTCACCTCAACCTCAGTCTCCTGGGCTCAAGAAATCCTCCTGCCTTAGTCTCAGTAGGTGGGACTGTAGGTATCCACCATGACATCCAGCTAATTTTTCTGTTTTTAGCAGAGACTGGATCTTGCTTTTGCTTAGGCTGGTCTTGGACTCCTGAGCTCAAGTGAGCCTCCTGCCTCAGCCTTAGCCTCCCAGAATGCTAGGATAAGAGCCATGAGCCACTGTGCCTGGCCTCAACCTGCCTTTTGTTTATTTATTTATTTTTAAATTTCAGGTTAATGTGGGGGTACCTGCGATTAGGTTACCTAGTTTGCTTTTGTAAGGTTAAAGTCTGAGTTGTAATTGTGTCCTTTACCCAAGAAGTATGCAGTAGGCTGTGCAATGCACCCTTGGTGGGAACGCCTTCTTAATCACTGTTCCTTACTGCCAGAGTGACACTGGCCAGTTAATTGTGGTGGAGAATTTCAGAATCCGGAAGGGAACGGGCTCTCAGGCTACATTCCATCTAAAGCTGTAAGATGAGTTTTTTTCTTTTTCTGTGTATGGCAAGTCCTATACAAGTCCTACTCACCAGCACAGGTTGGTCCTTGTGATGTTAGTGCCTGAGAGGTGCATGATGATCAAATATATAAGTTACAGAATTGCTGATAGGCATTTCTTAAGCATTTGTAGACTTTAGATTTACATTCTTGAATACATCTTATAGAATTGATTAGTGCTCAGTAAACCATTTGAAGTATTATAAAAGAACTTTTTGTTGTTGTTGTTGTTGTTGAGACAGTGTCTCACATTGTTGCCCTTAGTAGCGTGCTGTGGTGTCATAGCTCACAGCAACCTCAAACTCTAGGGCCCAAGTGATTCTCTTGCCTCAGCCTCCCAAGTAGCTGGGACTACAGGCGCCCCCGACAGTGCCTGGCTATTTTTAGAGATAAGGTTTCCCTCTGGCACAGGTTGATCTTGAACCCGTGAACTCAGGCAATCTACATTTTATATGATAACATTGAGTTATACTTTGAGCTAGAGTAGGAGATAGGTTATATCTAAGTAGTTTTTTCTACAAGACAGCTTATAAAAGTATGCACACCAAAAATTGTAGACTGTTCCTGTACAGTATTTCAAAATATGTCATATTTTTGTTGAGGAAACTTTCTGATGTTTTTAGACTTGTATGTACTGAAGCTGAGATCATGATCAAAGATTTTTGCCTTCTTACCTAGACTGAAATTGGATTTATACGTGCAAACAGGGCAAGAAATATCTGAATTCTCTTGTTATACTGCTATTTCATAATATTTAAAGGAAGGGAGGCCATTGCCAATTTCATTATAAACTTTCATTCTGAAATTCCTCATTCTATCTGAAGAAGGGGAAAATAAGCAAAGGTATTGTCTTTGCTTCTTGAGCATCGTTGAACCAATTTGGAATTTACCCCATTCTCTGAAGAAAATATTATCAATCTATCAGAGGCATTGGGCAGAGTTGGTGATGACTTCCCTCTCAAAACATTACCCTCATTGCTGTCTGGGTGTTTCTCCTATTTTCCCTTGATATTCTTAAATTTTCTTTCTTGAATCCTAATTATTGTCATCAGTAAATATTAGCGTATCCAAGGACTCATCTTCCCATATTGTCTTTTCTTTGTCTGTGATCTGTCTTGAGCAGATGTTATCAAGTCCATAGCTTCATCTATCTTCTCTAGGTTGAGGCTTCCATGTTTTCTTCCTATTCAAATCTCAGCTTTAACCATACCTCCTAGTTCCCTCCCCACCACCTTCCCTGTCACTCCACACTCAGATTTCTTGCCCCTATCATCACTTGCCTTTGCATTTTATATGTATACACACGTGGTGTCAAAAAAATGCACACAAGTTTTTAAGAAAGGAAAAAACTGTATTAAAATTGCAATACTCAACATATACTGATAATTTTTGTTACCTTGTATATCGTATCTTGCACCTCTTATAATTGCTGAAGTTAAACATGATTCGAGTATTACAATTTTCATACAGCTTTCTCTTTTCTTGGAATGTGTATGTATTTTCTTAGCACTCTGTGTGTGTGTATATTTAGCTGTTAGTAGCACTAGCATATAAGTTTCTTGTATGCGATAACGTATTTTATTTTCAAGCTTCAAAGGATGCCAGGTATTTAACAGGCACATAATAAATACTTGTTGGGTAAATCAGTAGCTAAACGAACAAATGTCTTTTAATTCTTTAAAAATCTTTTTGCCCCTGTGATATGACTTACTGGTGATGTGTCACTCAATATGAGAAGCTGGTTTTGTTTGAGATTTTTTTTCATTTTAAATTTAGTTCTAGATCTCGTTGAGCAAATTCAACATAATTTTTTTAAAAATCAAGGTTAAACTATGAGAAATTAACTTTGTTTAACTAACTCTAAAGATGCCCTAACGCAAGCAAGTTTGATATGATAAATGTCCAAGAAAATTTGAATATAAGCCTTTCTAGCTGAATATCCTGTGCTAGGGATAATATATTCTCATGAAACATTGGGTTATTATTCATTAAAAAAAAATCTCACCACTCATTAATTGAGTTGTATCCAGCAATTTGAGCATAGTCTGTACTCAGTACTATTTGGAGACAGAGAAGTAGAAAAAACTTTATCCTGTTTGGAAATAAAAG
This sequence comes from Perodicticus potto, assembly GCA_963574655.1. Taxonomy (NCBI): domain Eukaryota; kingdom Metazoa; phylum Chordata; class Mammalia; order Primates; family Lorisidae; genus Perodicticus; species Perodicticus potto. The sequence goes on along the minus strand of CAUYRH010158358.1, from coordinate 32,689 downwards.
ATTTGAGAGGCTCGGCGCCTGTGGCTCAACGGGCTAAGGCGCCAGCCACGTACACCTGAGCTGGCGGGTTCAAATCCAGCCCGGGCCCGCCAAACAACGACGTTGTGGCGGGCGCCTGTACTCCCAGCTACTTGGGAGGCAGAGGCAGGAGACTCGCTTGAGCCCAGGAATTGGAGGTTGCTGTGAGCTGTGATGCCACAGCACTCTATCCAGGGTGACAGCTTGAGGCTCTGTCTCAAAAAAAAAAAAAAAGATTTGAGAATAGGAAAGTTTCTACCTTCTCCAACTCAAGCATCAGGGTTGCATCTCATGCTTTCAATGTGCTGTACCTTATACCAGTTTTTTCAGGATTCATTTTGAAATAGCACATAAAACTGAAGGGGGGGAGGCTTTTGGCAAAACTCTGTTCAGAAATGAAGGGAAAAGAGAAACCAAAGCTCTGGTCCATTTTGCTGCAAACTGACATTTTCTTAACTTTTTTCTTTTTAGAGACAGAGTCTCATTTTATCGCCCTTGGTAGAGTCACAGCTCACAGCAACCTCCAACTCGTGGACTTAGGCGATTCTTTTGCCTCAGCCTCCCGAGTAGCTGGGACTACAGGGCCCTACCACAACGCCTGGCTATTTTTTTTGTTGGAGTTTGGCCGGGGCCAGGTTTGAACCCACCACCCTTGGTAAATGGGGCCGATGCCTCCCACTGAGCCACAGGTGCCGCCCCTAACTTTTTTTTTTTAAATGGTTATTCCTAGTTACAAGAATTAAATGATTTTTTTTATTGTACTTTCTTTTTAACAGAGGAGAGAAGAGCAGTTTACAGAAGTTAAGTTTCTTCTCCAACACCACACAGCTGGTATTGGTAGAACCAGTATCTGAAATTACATTTATCAGTAATAGAAAAACTCAAGCTCTGAATCATGGCATTTTTTTTTTCTTTTTTTGTAGAGACAAGAGTCTTGCTTTACTGCCCTCGGTAGAGTGCTGTGGCATCACAGCTCACAGCAACCTCCAACTCCTTGGCTTAGGCGATTCTCTTGCCTCAGCCTCCTGAGTAGCTGGGACGACAGGTGCCCAGCTATTTTTCTGTTTTGCAGTTCGGCCGAGTCCAGATTTGAACCCGCCACCTTCAGTATATGGGGCTGGTGCCCTACTCGATGAGCCACAGGCGCCGCCCTGTTTGTTTGTTTTTTCGAGACAGAGTCTCACTTTGTCAACCTGGGTAGAGTGCCATTATGTCATATCTCACAGCAGCCTCAAATTCCTGGGCTCAAGTGATCCTCCTTGTCTCAGCTTCCTGAGTAGCCGGGACTCTAGGCACCTGCCACAAAGGCCGGCTATTTTTTAGAGACAAGGTCTCACCCTTGCTCAGGCTGGTCTCAATCTCCTGAGCTCAGGCCGTCCTCCCTCCTCAGCCTCCCAGAGTGCTAGGATTTCAAGTGTGAGCCACCACGCCCGGCCCAACCACTGCATTTGTCTGCCTGTTTCTCTCCCTCTATCTTGGCACATACATACTCTGTTGTGCTATTGACTGTTCCCTGTATGTTCCTCTATCTCGCTGGCTTTCTCATTTCACAAGTGGAGCTAAACTTAAAAGCATGGAAAAATCAGAATTAATAGGGCATGTAGTGTAAATTCATGCTAAAGTGTAAGTTGATGCTCCTATGTAACTTGCTGATGTTGGGATGGTCAGGGTTAAGAGATTGTGTGTGTGTGTGGAGAGTGAACAGTAGCACATTCGCTGTCCTAGTACCTTTTGAAAGTGGCCTGATAGGGAGGGGACAGGCAGAGGATGACATAGGAGTAAATGTGAATGTGTTGAACAGCAAATGTGCAGCAAGTCTGAGGTTGGGAAAAGCATTTGAGGCCGCTAGGGAAGGTCCTCTTTGGTCTGAGGTCCCTAACTTGTGGAGAGTAATGTGGGGAGGATTTGTGTTGGGTAGGGTGGTTCCAGCATGAGCAGGGGTCCACTGGATTGGCAGCACAGGGAATCTAGAGGTCTACGTAGTGTGGAAGGTGTTGCCTTGGAGGTAGTGAGAATTACAAGACCAAGTTGTGGATAACGATTTTGCATTATTTTTTTCAGGTGATGTTGGAATTCATGGGAAAGAATGGCTCAGTGGAGTGGGAAGATCACATGGGAGGGAGGATTAAGGCTTGACCCGAGGGTGATGTCTTCTGTTAAGGAAGAGGAAGGGGAGATGTATGGTGGTCAAAATCTAGGCAGGATTATGTGCGGGACCTTAAAGGAATCACTGGTTTCAGGAAAGATAACTAAAGAGGAAGAGGATTATCATTAATGTTCTGGACTAGCGGATGTGATTAAGGGAAAAGGAAATGGTAACCAGACCAGTGAATTTGGTAAGAAAGTAATTGTTCCCTTGTTGAGAATAGAACTTTTAGAGTGTTGGTGTGGGAGCCAAACCAAGTTTCAGAATATCTTTCTGGGAAGTCTTAATATAGGGGCAGATAGTTCAGGAAAAAAGAGGTGGGAAGAGCTATCCAAGAGATCAACATTCTTTTAAACAAACTACTTGTGTTAACAAAAGCATCCCCCATCCTCAGCCTACCATTTAGATATGTTAGAGATGCAAACCCTTAATACCTATAGGAATTATACCCTAAAACAGATCTGGGATCACAGTGGTCTACTATATATTACAAAAGCTAAAGCTGAAGCACACACACTGCTGTATTTTAGAAAACTATGACCTTGAAACTCTGAAAATGTCTGCAAAGCACTTTAATCTTCTAAACAGGGAAAATTCTCTCTCCTGTCCCCAGGGATTTTTAACTCAAAATAATTCGGTGAAGATTCTTTCTTTTTAAGATTTAGAACAAATGTATGTGAATGGTTTTGATTTAGTAACTCTAAGAAGCTTGGAGTCATACTAATCAGATGTAATAAGAAAGGAAATGAAAGTTTTGTGACTTAAATACACACCTGCATAGCTGCCGTGTAACTGAAAGCACTTTGGGCATGTCACGCCTTTGCTTTGTCCCCCCGTGTTCTAGCATTGAGTAGTGGCAACAGCGATGCAGTTTGGGACAATAACCCACACATGACAGATCTCAAAGTAAAATATATGACTATGGAAAAGACATGTAGTATCTCTCAGCTTACCCTGAATTCCCAGAACTATAATATAGTGATTGCAGGATGATAAGATTTCGGAAAAAAAAATGAATGCGAAAGACATGTGAGTTTTCAACAAAGGGCAAGTGCCCTTACAAATCTACTTGAATCAGGCTCGGCGCCTGTGGCTCAACGGGCTAAGGCGCCAGCCACGTACATCTGAGCTGGCGGGTTCGAATCCAGCCCGGGCCCGCCAAACAACAATGACGGCTGCAACCAAAAAAAAAAATGGCCAGGCATTGTGGCGGGTGCCTGTAGTCCCAGCTACTTGGGAGGCAGAGGCAAGAGACTCGCTTGAGCCCAGGAATTGGAGGTTGCTGTGAGCTGTGACGCCACAGCACTCTATCCAGGGTGACAGCTTGAGGCTCTGTCTCAAAAAAAAAACAAAACAAATCTACTTGAATCTGTGTATAATGCAAAAACAGATTATGATTTGTTTTTCTTTCCTATGGGCTAATGTTCAAGGTTTTGTGTATGTGTGTGTGTCCCATAATACTTTTAGATAACTTGCTGTCGATTCTGCCACCTGATTTGTGATTATGGCTTTTCATTACAATACCTTTATTCTTTTTTTTTTTTGGCCAGGGCTGGGTTTGAACCCGCCACCTCCGGCATATGGGGCTGCCACCCTACTCCTTTGAGCCACAGGTACTTTATTCTTAAATTCAGATAAATATCTTTTGATCTATGAAGATCTGAGGTTGGAATGAACAGATACCTTAAGAGTACTGGATTTTGTTTCTCGTTGGTATTTGTGTCATCTTCCTCTCCCCAGAGATCCTTGTGTTCATTTTTAGCATTTCTTCAAGTCCAGTTCTTTTCTGTGGATGGACTTATAGTGAAAACCTAAGGCTGGCTGACTGCCTGACACGTTGTGCATTGAAGGAGAGTTCCCTGTTCATTGCAGCGTTTAAAAACTCTGCCCTGTGTTCTTGCACTCACCGCTCCCCTCCTCTTAGCCCTTGTCTATGTAAAGTTTCAGATTAGAGAGTTGGATGTGTGGATTCCACGTATTAAGTTTCTTTTCAAATAAATTATTTTTTTTCAGGTCTTTGTATATTAAGGTATAAACACATTTTATATGTCTTTGTCTCAGCTATTGTTTGTTCTTTATACATCCTTTTTTCTTCTCATGTTTTTTGTGTGTGTCTTTGAGTCATGTTACTAATTTAGCTCTTCTGCTGTATTCAATTTGGAAGAGGCAATTGTAAGATTTTTCTAAGAAGCACATTTTATAATGTCTTACTAAAAATGAGCCTAATGAGCTATTTTGGAAAAGAGCACATTTTACAGTTTTTATGAAGAAAGGAAATGCATTTTTAGGTGTTTCATTCAAAGGATAAAGTTTATACAACTGTTTTTAAGCCAATGTGCAAACATTTTTAGACTTGGAAAATGCTTGTAAGTCCTGAAAGGTATAACTTGCCAAATAGCTGATACTTTTGAAATTTGGCTTTAGTTCTGGTACAAGAATGTGGTTGACAGCCACTGCAATTTACAGTAATCCTTTTTATATAAGGAAATGAATCTAGTTGGCTTAATAAATTCCACATGAGTTTCTAGCTGCTTGATTATTACCAAGGTATTTAAAATTCAGGTTTCTTTATTCAGTTTAGTTAAAGCAGCCTGTCTGTGCTTGTGATGGCCACTGTGATGTTAAAATACTTTGTAAAGTCGAAGCACTTTGGGGGAAATTTTCTTTTTGGGTGGGTTATTTTGTGGCAGAATCTTATGATGTGGCCTCCGGTTTTGGCAGGGTCTGTGACTACAGATGTCAAGCATCTTCTGCTCGTGGCTATTCCAGACCTTTAAGGAAATCGGGCTGAAGACTCGTGAAGAAGTGTTGCTGGTGCCGTATAGGAGAGCGTCCTTGGAAACACTCTTTAAATATTTCTCCTTCTTATTGGCTATTATCATATTTAGAAGGAAGTCTGAAAAATGTTTGTAGCTGAATATGTCACTGCTGCCAACACTACGGGACTTTTGTTGCTAAAGAAGAAGGGATTGGCAGTGTTGGGTTGACAATGAAGTCTCTGCCATACTTATTTTCTGTGGCAGTGTTGGGTTGACAATGAAGTCTCTGCCATACTTATTTTCTGATATTTCCCTGTTTTGTTGTTGTTTGTTTGTTTTTTGGCACCTTCTCTGAGGTCTGATTGCTGCTTCTTCATAGCATTTTGCTTTATGGTTGCAACCTATTGTCTTAGCTCTTTGATACTGTGATATTATACCTCTTTTTCCTTCCTATGTCATCTCTGCTTCTTCTCTGCTTATATGTTCTGTGTATGTATATATCTTTGATGTACATCATAGAAGAGTAGGAAAACATGGATTGAATGAAGGTTACAATTATTAATGCTGTACAAGCAAAATACACAAAATTTTACCTTATAAATTTGAATTGAGAGGGCTTATATAAATCTTAAACCTGCACAATATCATGAGGCAAGAAACTTAGGTCATGAATAAAAAGATAGTGAATGTGGGACACTGAAAATGAACATAAGAAAGATTAACTAAAGCCATAGATGTGTTAAAATGCTTCCATATGCTCCAGAATGAATGCTAGTAATGGTTATAAACTTAGTGTCTCTTGTAGCCCATTCAGAGAACCTTGGCCCCATCTATGTCTTTTACAGACTTGTTTTTACTACTTTCTTTCATTCACCTAGAGAATAGAGTAGGGAAGGAGAAAATAATGCCTAGCATTTACTAAATGTTCAATAAATGAGTTTTTTTTTTTAACTTGGGAAGAAAAAGAAGTTGACATACTTTGTATATATCAAATATCTAAGTTCTAGTTAATTTAAACAGCTGCATTCTACAGATAAGAAAACTGAAGGTGAAATGGCCTAAGAAACCTGCCTCAGGAAGAGGAAACCTTAACCCCATGTCTTGGGTTCAGTCTTAGTGTACTTTGTGTCTGTAATCCCTGACCTGCAGCATGGTGGCCTCTTAGGAACTGGGCTGCACAGCAGGAGGTGAGCAAGGGATGAACTAGCAAAGCTTCTTCTGTGTTTACAGCCGCTAGCTCGTTTCTTACCTCACCTCCCGAGGTCCACCTCCTGTCAGATCAGTAGCAGCATTAGATTCTTACGAGAATGATCTGCACTGTCAAGTGGGCATGTGAGCGATCTAGGTTGTGTGCTTCTTATGAGAACCTGGTGCCTCATCATCTGAGCTAAATGTAAGGTGCTTGAATCATCCTGAAACCATCCTCCACTCCCATCTGGGGAAAAATTGTCTTTTATGAAACTGGTCCCTGGTGCCAAAAAGATTGAGGACCGCTGCTTTTATTGCTGCCAATGATGCTCACTCTGTGAATGTTTTCCTGAAGGAGACAGATACTCCTGCAGCTCATAATTAGCTGTCTGTCTTCACTATGAGCTTCTTCAAGGGACATGCCAAACCATCTAGCACCAACAGCAGTGCTTGGAGCCCAGTAGGGACTCTAAAAGGAAAGAACGTTGGAAGCATTCCATGTTTTGCACATAAAACTGATACTATAAATTCTTATTGAGACCTGAGACTAGACAGACACTTAGATACTTATTTTCTGGAGGGAAGAAATGTTGAGAGAAGGAAGGCCATCACTACAACCGGAAGCAGCCGGTATTGGCTGTGGTATTTATTTTGTAGTGATATGTTCTAGGGCTGTGATGACAGAGTACAATAAAGAGTTTTCTATTCTAGTAAATTTACACCTGCAATGCAAGTGCCATTTGTCAATAGATATGTCACAACCTGCTATTATGAATACTAGAAATATTTGTGTATTACTCAGGTACAAGCTTAGGTAAGATTGTGGATTAATCAGTTAACGCATAATGATCTTGATTTCATTGTGTACTTTTCTTTCTCTTTGCAACCAGAGCGATTCTCTATGGACAACATATGAAATCATAAGGCAACACTAAAATCTAGGTTTTTAAATATTAAATGTACCTTTCTCCCTCTCACCATTCGCTACACAGTCCTCTACCTTTTCCCCAAGTAAGAAATTTAAGATGTGTATCAGGATTCTCACAGGAAGCAGATCCCAAGCTTCCTGTGAAGAGACGTTAAAGAAAGGTCTCATAAATGTGTAGGTAGAAGTGACAACCAAGGGATCCAAGGCACAGAAGGTGGTGATCGTGAGAAGGATCTTTCTAAATGGCCAGAAAGGTTCCAGAAAGAAAGACTGTTTGCTAAAAATCAGAAAAACAAACCTGGAGCGGTGGAGGCGAGCAGTCAGATGAGGGTTTTAGTTCTGAAATGCTCTGATTCTTCCTTGTACTCATCTTTGCCTGACATATATCATTGGCCCCACCCAATTGAAAGCCAGCAGCGGAATAGCCAAGATGATGCTGTCATCAGTGGCAGCCTCACGTGGCACAAGAAGAAAGTATCATTGTCCTTGGTGGAAGCCTGAGAATAAAGCGAAATTAGGCAAACAAAACAACCAGCATAGAATATATGTTTCCTTCCCTCTCGCTTTCCCTGCAGCCAACGTTAGGTCTAGACTGAGAATTTTTCTTACTTTAAAAGTCCTTATTTAACATTATAATACAGGGGATCCACAAAGTTCATATGCAGTTTACTATGTTAAGCCATTTTAAATAGCACACTAACTTGATGTCCACCTTATATATCCCAGTTTCATTACTCATCATCTTGGTCTATCATTTCTTCTTCAATTTCAAAATGCGGGTGCATGCTTAATTATGCTTATTTCTCAAATATTGTCCTTGATCTCTTTTTGGATAACAGAGTTTCTGAATTGTTGCGTATCTGCAAGTAACTGTCGTTAACCTGGCAGGTGAATGATTTCTTATCTGGCTACAGAAGTTTTAGACGGTGGACTTTATTCTTCTGAAGTGTACAGAGTTGTTCCATAGTCTTCTCATGTTCAACTTTGTAGGTAAGAAGTCTGTCGTAACCTGTTCTTATCTGGAAGTGTGTTATATTTTTCTTCATCAGAAAATAGCAGGTTTTATCTGCCTCAGTGGCATTTTGTTCTATTTGTTTATCTCATTTTTTTTTTTGCAACTCCTTCTGTTTGCATGTGGAGATCTCACAGTTTTCTCGAAGTCTTTACGATTTCTATCTCAGGTGGTTTTGCTCTGTGGTTGATAGGTCTTTGAGGACTCTAGTCTTGATAGAGCTGATGCTGTAATTCATCTGAATTTTTTTAATGGATCATAATATATTTGTTTTTAAAAGGATTTTTAAAAATATTGACTTGAATTTCCTGAAGTGCTTTTTTTTTTTTTTTGCTCAAATTGTCACTTGTACCCTGTAGTAGCTCTAATTCTTTAGGGGTTGAGAAGATCATTGTTTGTTCTTTCCTTGACTGCTGGACGCCCTTAGGCATGTAGTTACCTTTCCTTGGTTTATTGTAGCAACTCAGGCCCAGCTTCTGGGCTGCCTTTTTGGTGAAGGCTTGGTGGTTTTGATCCTCGTGACCGGCAGTGAATCAATCTGTAGGCAGGTTCTCATCTCATATTGAGACACTAGCAGGAAAGTTCCTTGCCTCCCAAGTTTCCTAATGCTCTTCTATCTCTGTGTGGAGGGGATATACCTCTACCTGCTCTCATCTTGGAGGTCATGGAAACTGGAGATGTTGTTTTCTTAAGGATTTAGGTTTATCTCTGGGTGATTCTTTCCTGTAATCCGCTGTGATCACAGCCTTACCCTGGTGATCTTCAACTCTTGGTCCTCCAGTGCTCCCCTGCTGAAGGGAAGATAGTCCTACAGCAGCTCTCTTGTCTGTACTCTGCAGACCCAATACTTTGGGTGACAAAGTTTCTGAATCTTTGCATATCTGCAAGTATCTGTCTGTTACCTGGCAGGTGACTGATTTCTTATCTGGCTACAGAAGGGGTATAGGGGAGCTGTTTGGCTTGGATTTGGAGTTAGGAGAGGAAAGAAGGTTGCATTTAATATGCTACCATCTCCTATTATATTTAAAAATCCTTTAGGCTTTCTGTAGATACACTATTAATATCATATTTTTATGTATCTATCCAGGAATTCAGATTATTCACTTTTGAAATATATATATTTTAAAACATTTTGTTTTAACTTGAAACTTTTCCAGTATATAAAGAAGCTTTTACATTTCAAAACCTCATTTGCAACCACCCAGTTTGGTGGGTGGCTTGCACCTATAATCCTAGCACTCTGGGAGGCCAAAGTGGAAGATTGCTTGAGCTAGGTTGCTGAGGTTGCTGTGAGCTAGGCTGGTGCCATGGCACTATAGCCTGGGCAACAGAGTGAGACTCTGTCTCAAAAACAAAACAAACACCCCTTCTCCCCCCAATTAAACTGCAACATTATTTTCTTAAATTATGACTTTGGAATAAATGCATGTGTATTTTTTATGCTGAAGGGTTGTCATAGTTATGGTTTCTGAGATGCCATATTTAGCCTGTGGTTAGTAGATTATAGGTTTATAGTTAAAGCCAGTGGAGAGAAATCCCAGCCACTAGTTTCATTTGGATATAAAATGTGTGGCTCTTGGAAATGTTACTCAATGCTGTTGGCTACATAAAACTTAATTCAGGGCTGGCACTCTGGTAGCCTCTCCCAGGACCCCGCCCTTTGAAGACATTAGACTTTAGGATCCTCCCTTTCCTGCTGAGTCAGCAGTTCAAGGGTGAGCAAGTCATTGCTCTTTAATATTACATTGCTCTGTGTCCCCCTAAAATGATATGTTGTTGTTTAACCCCAAATAAGTCTGAGGTTTTGACTTATGTGGAAGCAGTCTTTATAATGGTAACCAAATTAAATGACATCATTGGAATAGGCCCTGATACGATATGATTGGCATTCTTATAGAAAGAGTAAATTTGGATGCAGAGACAGACATGCACAGGCTAAAGATGGCCTTGTGAAGATGGAGAATTTGTGATACATCTGTAAGTCAAGGAATGCCAAAAAATCCAGCAAACTACCAGGAAGTAGGACAAGGGAAGGATGGATTCTTCCTCTACAGGTTCGAGAGGTAGCATGGCCTTGTTGACACCTTGATTTCAGACTTCTGGACTTTAGAATGGTGAAATAATAAATGTCTGTTTTTCTTTTTCTTTTTGTTTTTTTGGTGGATGTAAACATTTTTTGGGGGGGTTAATATGAAGGTACATGTGATTAGGTTATAGAGTTTGCATTTGTAAGGTAGAGTCCAAGTAGTTGAGACCTTCATCCAGGAAATGTGCCATATACCCCTACATTGTACCCATTAGGTGAGGACTTACTGAATCCCTTTTCTTTTTCCCCTTCTTGAATTTTTTTCTCTCATCTGGGCTTGTGATTGTTGATGTACTAGTTTTAGCTTAGTATTCAGTACATGGGATGCTTGCTTTTCCATTCTTGAGATACTTTACTTGGGAGAATGTTCTCCAAATCCATCTAGGTTAATACTAAAGATGCAAAGTCATCATCTTTTTTATGGCTGGCCAGTATTCCATAGTATACACCACACTTATTAATCCATTCATATGTTGAGGACTCTTGGGTTGTTTTCACATCTTTGTGATTGTGTTGAGCTGCCATAAACATTTGAGTGCAAATGTCATTATAGTAAAATTATTTTTTTTCTTCTGGGTAGATACCAAATAGGATTGCAGGATCAAATGGGAGGTCTACTTTTAGTTCTTTGAGAATTCTCCATATTTCTCTCCAAAAAGTCCCACCCACAGCATGTCAATGTTCACCCTTCTCCTCAGCCACGGTAGCGTCTGCGGCTCTGAAACCTTGTAATCTAGGATATTTTCACTGGGGTTAGGTGATATCTCATTTCTCTGACGATTAGGGACGATGAGCATGTTTTAATGTGTTTGTTGGCCATTCATCTGTCTTCTTAGGAAAAGATTCTTTTTGTGTCTCTTGCCCAATGGCTTATGGGTTGTTTGCTCTTTTCTTGTTGATTTGCTTGAGTTCTTTGTAGAGTCTGGTCATTAGCCCTTTGTCTAATTCATAGCATGCAAATATCTTCTCTTGTTTGAAGCTTGTCTGTTTGCTTTGTTGATTGTGTCCTTAGCTGTGCAGAAGCTTTTTAACTTGATCAGGTCCCATTTATTTATTTTTGTTGTTGCTACAATTGCCAGTGGAATCCTGTTCATAAATTCTTTCCCAAGGCTGATATTGGTAAGAGTTTTTCCTATACTTTCCTCCTTTTATCATTTTGTGTCTTAGACTTAAATCTTTTATCCGACTTGAATTAATTTTTGTGAGTTAGGAGAGCTGCAGATCCAGTTTCAGTCTTTTATATGTGGTTAATCAGTTCCTCCATTTATTAAATAGAGATTCTTTTTCCCAGTGTGTGCCTTTGTTTGGTTTATTGAAGATCAGATGGTGATGAGGCTGGTTTCATCTCTAGGTTCTCCATGCTGTTCCATAGATCTATGTCTCATATGCCTAGAAAAACCTCAGGACACAACCAGAAGATTTCTGGAGGTGACCAAGAAATATACTCATGTCTCAGGATATAAAATCAATGTTAACAAATCAGTAGCCACCTAATATGCCAAGAACAGTCAAGCCAAGAACCAAATCAAAGTCACAATACCCTTCTCAGTGGCTTCAAAGAAAATGAAATACCCTTTGAAATACCCTTAACAAAGGCAGCGAAGGATTCTACAGAAAGAACTATGAAACCCTGAGAAAAAGAAATAGCAGAAGACATTAGCAAATGGAAGAACATACCATGCTCATGGCTGGGAAGAATCAACATTGTTAAAATGTCTGTAGTGCCCACAACAATCTGCAGATTTAATGCAGTTCCCATTAAAACACCAACGTCATACTTTGAAGAACTTGAAAAAAATAGTTGTTTGATTTGTTTGGAACCAAAAGAAAATCTGAATAGCCAATGCAATTCTATGAAATACAAACAAATCTGGGGGCATCGTGTTACCCATTCTTCAGGTTATACTAGAAGTCTATAATGATCAAAACAGTCTGGTACTGCCATAAAAATTTGTTTTTCTAAGTCACTTAGTCTGTAGTACTTTGTTACATCAGCCTTAGCTAACTAATACACTTCCCATCACTGATATTATCTGATTGGGTAATTTTTGCCAATCTCATGCCAGTATGTATGTGTGTGTATGTGTGTGTTTTGGTGACAGTGGAATAAGTCTAAATGATTCAGCAAAGCATGGTTCTGAAAATTCTGGACTACAGTCTTTAAACAAAACAAGGACTCTCAGATTTTATGATCCAGATCCCTGTTGTGTAGAAGGAAGAAGGAATAGTAACCCACACAGTAAATCAGATTCATTTTAAGAATGACTCAGTCTCTCTCAAGGACTATCTGATGTTTTAATATACATTTCACCAATCAAAGGTAAGGTGTCATATCTCTTCTTATACATCTTTGGGTTTCTCCTTTAATAATGTCCTTCTCTTATCATTCCTTTTATTGGTTACTGGATTGGTGTGTAGAATTTCTTTGTAGATATAATCCTTTGGCAGAGGTTCCAAATGTCTTCTCTGAGGCCTCTGCCTATCTAGAACTTGTGTTCCATGGTAGTATACTTTCTTGAACAGAAGTTCTTTACTTTGATGTTTTAGTCAAAGAGTTAAGAGTTTTGTGGTTCCTTAAAACAGAGAGATATTCTTCTATCAATACTTCTTACACATTTAAAATTTTACATTCACATTTGGGTAGTTAAATCAATTTGGATTTTATGTTTGCACGTGGTATGAGGTAGTGGTCAATTTTTTCTAGCACTATTTCACTTTTTCTCCTTCAGTTTTCCTAGTACCATATATTGAATATTCTATTCCTTCCCTCTTTGCTGATTCCTTGAAAATACATCAAGGTCCCTATGTATACAAGTATGTTTTTGAGTTTTCTATTTGTCTGTCTGTTGCTGTACCAGTATGACTCGTTTTTATTGACTTTCAAGTACACCAACATCAGGTAATATGAATCTTTTTCTATTTCTCAAAAATTATTTATTTATTTTATTAAATCATAGCTGTGTACATTAATGCAATCATGGGGTAGAATGTGCTGGTTTTATATACAATTTGAAATATTTTCATCAACGGGTTAACATAGCTTTCATGGCATTTTCCTAGTTTCTGTGTTCAGACATTTATATTCTATATTTAGTAAGTTTCACCTGTACCCTTCTAAGATGCATGACTTAGCTATCTTTTAATTTGTATTTTTCCATGTAAACTTTAGAATTCAAAAAATCTTTCAAATAATTCAGCTACTATTTGAAATGGCTTGAATTTTTAGATCAATTTGGGGAGAAATGACGTATTTGCAATGTTTTATCCCATCTGTGGAAAGGGTGTATTTCTTTATTTTTTAAGTCTTCTTCATATTCTTTTAATATCTTTTAAAAATTATGACTGAAATTTTTATTTCTCAGATTGCATAGTTTTTGCTGCTGCTCTCTGAATGGTACCTCTTTCAACTATACCTACTAATTGGTTAGTGTAGGAAAATGCTATTGAGAAGTTTATCTCGATTTTTTTTTGGACAGAGTCTCACTATGTTCTCAGGCTAGAGTGCTGTGACATCATCATAGCTCACAGCAACCTCAGACCCTTGGGTTCAAGCCTCCTGAGTAGATGAGACTAGAGGCACCCATCACAAATCTGGGCTAATTTTTATTTTTAGTAGATACAGGGTCTCTCTCTTGCTCAGGGTGGTCTCAAACTCCTGAGCTGAAGCAGTTCTCCTGCCTCGGCCTCCCAGAGGGCTGGAATTGCAGGCATGAGAGATCATGCCTGGCCAAGAGAAGGTTCTCTTCTGTTCAGATCTCAGTTCTCTCTCTCTCTCTTTTTTTTTAATTGAGACAGAGTCTTATTATGTCACTCTCAGTAGAGTGCTGTGCCATCACAGCTCACAGCAACTTCAAACCGTTGGGCTTAAGCAATTCTCTTGCCTCAGCCTCCCAAGTAGCTGGGACTACAGGCATCCACCACAATGCCCAGCTATTTTTTTGTTGCAGTTGTCATTGTTGGTCTTAGCTGGCTCTGGATCAGCTCCAACCCGCCAACCTTGGTGTATGTGGCTGACGCCCTACCCACTGAGCTACAGGCACTGAGCTATGGGTGCCGCCTCAACTCTCTTTTTAGTTCTGAGTTGAATGATTTTTTTTCTCCTTAGATAATCAAATCATCTCTAAATAATCAATGTTATCTTTTTTCCTCTGGAAAGAAAAGAAAAATCTCATTTTTCTTATTGCATTGGTCAGGCTCTCCAGCTTTATGTGGCATCCTTTGACTTGTTCCTCGCTTAATTGGAATGAATCACAGATTTCTCTTTCTTACTATTCTACTCTATGCTATAGTTTTGATATTTATCTTGAGAAAATGAATTTATAAGCTCTTTTTTTGTTGTCGTTTTGACATTTAGCACAATCAGATGTTCAGGAAGATCACGTGAATTTTGGGCATCTACTGAAATTATGAGCCCCCCCCAATCTATTAATGTGGTGACTTATACTGACAGAAGTTTTAATATAAAGCTGCCTTTGTTTTTTTGGCATAAATCTTTATGATCTTAAATATTAAAAATATGCTATTAGCTTTTGTTAACATGATATTTTCCTAAGGATTTTTTCTCACTTATATTCTTAAGTGAACTTATATAAAATATAACCATATTTTGCTTTTTGGTCTGACTTAGATTTAGAAGCAAAATTTTATTAGCCCCATAAAATGAATTGCATTGCTTTCTCTCTTGTCTGTCAGGTGTAAAAACATTTAAATCTGGGACATATTTCAGAGGAGTAATGATTAAAAGTCTATTTCTTCTTGCGTTTATTTTGGCATTTCATATAATTCTGGAAATCTGTCCATCCTATTTAGATTCTCAAATTTTGGTTGATAGTTCATAAGATTCTTATTAAGAAAACCATAAGTTTCATTTAAGAGATGCTTCTTGAACACTTTCTATATTCCAGACAATGTAGGTTCTGGGGTCATAGCAATAGATAAGTAGAGAAAGGTCCCTCTCCTTGTGGGAATTACTTGCATTATAGTGGGGGAGACCAAAAAAAAAAAGCTGCTGTTGTATTAGATTCTGTTTGACTCTTTTTTTGCTCATTGTAGTTTATCTTTTTGAATTAAAAAGAAATCTCACGGAATTCCTTCCCAGAGGTACGAATGTCTTATTGACCACTTCCAAGAACACATTTTCATTTAATTTACTTACGTTTGATAAGCGTACAGGGAATGGAGTTTCCATGTCATTGTATCAGTCCCCCTTCTTGGTTCTTGGTTGTTCCGCTGCCTTTTGTAACTTCTTGATTGGCTAGCTGAATGGGGGCAGGAAGACTCACTGCATCTGGCCCTTACTTGCCTTACAGGGTCTTGTCTTTACTGCTATTTTACTCTTTGTGTTCCTCAGCTCACCAGTGGGTTGGTCACCTTGGTCTCAGGTTGTAGAGTGGACCTTTCTGCTGTGCTGTGAGTAGAAGGTTCCTTTCTTCCATATCACTCCATTAGTGATATTGTTGTGGTTGGTACCCTTACACACCCATTCTCTTGAGTCTTTTTGAGCCTCCCCTAAGAGTAGTAGGAGAAGAGATGCCCTATCTCCTGTCAGGAGTATCAGATGGGGAGTATAGGGTTGACTGGCAATCAGTACTTCGGCAATGAAATTTAGGATCTTGGTAAGGGAGTATGGAGTCCCCAGGATGCAAGGCCACAGACAGTTTTTTATTTGTGTTTTCACATTTAGTTCTCTCATTTTTCATACTTAGAAGTTTTGATAGTTCCCTCCAGCAATAATTTTTCCATCTAAATATTATCCTAAGTACTTTATTTATACCTCTTTTGCATATATTCATTTCCTTTAAAATAATGACTTTTGGCCAGGCGAAGTGGCCCGTGCCTATAATTCTACTACTCTGGAAGGTCAAGGTGGGTGGATTGCTTGAGCTCAGAAGTTCAAGACCAGCCTGAGGAAGAGAGAGGCTGCGTCTCTGTTAAAAATAGAAAACTCAGCTAGGAATGGTGGCGGGCACCTGTACTTCTGCTACTTGGAAGGTTGAGGCAAGAGGATTGCTTGAGCCCAAGAGTTTGAGGTTGCTGTGAGCTAGGTTGATTCCATGGCACTCTACCCAGGGTGGCAGAATGAAACTCTTCCCGCCCCCCACTCCTCCAAACCGCAAGCGTATGCATATACACATGCGTGCGCGCGCGCACACACACACACACACACCCCCCAAAAAGTGGTTTTTGCATAGTTGTCAGAATGAGAACTGGGCTGAGCCTGGCTTTCTCATCTTTGTGTTTCCCGCTATACCATGTAGTGTGTATTAAAGTAGTGTCAAATAATACTTTTAGACAAACTAGCTTCTTGATATTGGAAAACCAAGAATAAAATTCACGTCTATAAAAATACTTTGTTAACTGCTAAATGTGACTGTGAGCAAGTTACTGAACTGATCTGTGTGTATGTCATCGCAAAGTGGTAGTAAAACCTGCGTCATGGAGTTTGGAGGATAAGAAGAGGGAAGTAAGAAACTGTTTCAATTGGAGCAATGAAGGAACACAGTAAAATGTGGACACCAGAAGTAAGGAGAAGGTCCAAATTCCAGCAAAGGTAGCTAAGTCACTGCCTGGACTCACTTCCTGGAGGGCAGGAAGGAACGAACAGTGACTAGAAGGTGACTAGACACAGCCACCTGTTTCTAGTTTCCCTTGTTATCTCCCGGGCCGAATACACGGGAGGCGTGAGAAATGTCCCCTCCACCAGCACTGTGATGATCGGAGTATGTCTGTGCTGAAAACAGGTATTCTTGTCTCCTCTGCTTTTGTATTTTTCTCCTGACAGCTTTATTGACCTATAGGTTGCATGCTATAAAATCCTGTGCTTTATCAACCTTCCTAAGTGTTGCCCTAATTCATCATGATTATGTAGGATTGCTACATTCACAGTTAAACTGATAATTTTTTTAAAGGGTGTCTTTTTCTGTTGTTAGAAATGATAAATTATAGGTGTTTTGCATATGGAATTTATCACTTCAGATTCTTATTTATATGTTATTTTTAATCTTTTGTTCATAAAATTTTTTTTCTTGCTATTTTTCTGTTAAATAAAAAGTGACAGTTTAACTGAAAAGCTACTCACTCTTGACCTTGACTCACCTTTACTTAGATGTCAAACTTTTTCTTTATATTTGAAGCTTTGACAAAAAAGCTTCTAGTTTTGCTCATTATGTAGTGCTCGAAATTCTCATGAAAGCTACGGATTTTTTTTTGAGAAAATGAACATAAACATACATTTTGCACATAATTTCAGCGGTTCCACAAATCCTCTGAGCCTCATTCGGTGGAATCAAAAATTCTCGGTAGGGCAGATGTCATGGCTTCTTCACCTTAAAACGTTCCACAGTTTTTCTGTGTGATACTCATGGAATTTTTAGAAACTGCTTGTCTAGCTAAGACTTTATTCTCAGCTACTTTTTTTGCTTTCTCATTTACCTTTGCATTCTTGAAGTATTAGACCATTTATTACAGTTGCCCTGGAAGGTCCGGTAGGAGATAATGATTAACCTTTGAAAAGAGGACTGTGAGCAGAGATGTTGATTTAACTGTCCCAGGGTTACCTATCTCATGGGATTGGTTTGGGGCTTTTAAAGTACTTTCCTGTGTTTTCTCAGGAAACATACACCTCAGTTAGGAATGGCCGATGAAGTTCTCATTCTACATACGCAGAAACGGAAGCCCACTTAAGGGATGTATGTATACATGTATATGTATATGTGTGGATATATGTATATGTATATATGTATATATCTTCCAAATGGTGGTGCTAAGGGCTTGTAATTTTTTTTTTTGCATTTTCTGGCCGGGTCTGGGTTTGAACCCACCACCTCCAGCATAGGGGGCCGGCGCCCTCCTTTGAGCCCCAGGTGCCTCCTAGGGCTTGTAATTTTTAATCCTAATATCATGTATGGATTGAGTATATTTTCCCATGGGTTATTCTAGTTGTCAATTAAAAGTAGTAGTACAGTTTTTATTTTTTTTATTAAATCATAAATATATAGATCATGTACTACATAGCAAAACTAGAAGCTTATGGAATTAATTCATTTATGGGGTACAGTGTGCTGATTTCATATAGAATTAGGAATGCTTATATCACACTGGTTAATATATACCTCATCTTGTTTACTTAGTTATTGTGTTAAGACATTTATACTCTATGCTGATAAATCCAACATGTACAGTTTTTAGTTTATTAAATCATAAATACATAGATCATGCACTACATAGTGAGCAAAACCAGAAGCTTATGGAATTAATGCATGTATGGGGTGCAGTGTGTTGATTTCATATAGAATTAGGAACGCTTACATCACACTGGTTAATATATACCTCATCTTGTTTACTTAGTTATTGTGTTAAGACACTTAGACTCTATGCTAATAGATCCAACATGTACTATTTATTTTAACTCAGTGGGTGTTTATTGATTCCTCCCCCCCTTTGGCATGTGCTTAGGACAAGAAAGACATTCCTATGAAGAAATCATCTAGACTTAGAGCATAAAACCAAGCCTGACCTTGTCTGTAAAGAGGGAAAATTTGTTAGTTCTGCTTAATTACCTTATCACCATTTTTTCTCCTCTCTGGGAGTTTTCTGATTTCTAATGCTGATAGTTTAAGGGAGAACTTGTAGCATCCTTCAGCTCAATAATGTCTTTAAAGTGACAGTGTGCCATGTTGTTAATTTGCTTTGACACTGACGGTGAGTCGGATGACTCAAGTTATGTAGAAGACAAGAATATTGAAGATTACGGATGAGTGTTTGAAACATTCTTCATGACTGTGTATATCCATACATGTGATTATAGCAAGCATATCATAGTTGCTCAGATTGCTAAGTGTAAGAGTTATAAAGAATTTTCTTTGAGATAGCTATGTTTTAAATTCACATTTGTAAAATAGTCATACAGCTTTTTCAAAGTTTTAGCAAAATTTTTTATGTGGTTTTATATTACATGCTTCTTAAATCCAGTATAATTTTAAGTGAAGTTTTGCGTTAAAGTTTAGGAATTTTAGTATATTTTAAACTGAGTTAAAAAAGAATCTGCATTTAAAATGGTGTGTGAGAATACTAAAGTTCATAAAACAAAATGCTGATGTTTTTATTTATCTCCCTTGGTTAATGTTTTGGTGAGGCGAGTCCTAGAAGTCAAATACCAATTGTAAAATAAAATGGATTTAGATTTATATTTAATTGCCTTTAAGCTAATCATTTGCAAATTGTTATGCTCAGGGACACAGGATAACGACATTGCATACTGTTGAAAGGTAATAACAACAACAGATTCTTTTTCTTAGGGGGTAATGAAAAAAATGTGACATAAATTTATTGTATTACAAATTTAATCATTACTTGTTTTGTCGCTAGGAATTCAGATAAGAACTTCCAAATGTTGAAGTAAAAACCTTTAAGTTTCAAAATGTTGTGAAACCTTAGTATTGATTGTGAATACTGTTCTATTTTAGTTTGAGAGGCCATTTCTGGTCTTTATGTCAAATGTTTAAGATATAAAACACATCTGTATCATTTCTCATAAAATTGCAAAGATTTAAATGAATAAGATGTTTTTATATAAATCGAGTAACATTGTATCCAGGCAAAAATTAATATGTCTGTCCCTATTAATTCAAGCCCAGAACCTAACATTTGCCAAGTGAAAAATTTGATTTTCCTAACTCCGCGTGACACAGCAACAGGGTTGATTTTAGACAAATTCTGGTCCCTAAAAAGATAACCACAAAGGCAACAATAGCACATTATATGTGTAGTCTGTGTTTCTGCTAATAATTTTTTTGGGAAAAATTTGTTTTGTGGTTGAGGTTGATAGTTGTAAAAATACTGTTTTTAGTTAGAAAAAGAACGTATGTGCCCATTTATGTTTAGTTACTGTGGAAATCCAAATGTAATTTATGACTTTTAATTCTTACCGAATTAAACAACACACTGACAGAGTAGAATAAGTTTATCTACTTTATGTATTTTGAAGATATGTATCTATTCCTTAGGGTTGACTGTTTCCGAGACATTTTTTTTGCTATTCTTTTTTCTAGAAATTATCTTGACTCTTTTCTCTGTGCCAACATTCTTTTTCTAATGCTGCTTTCTGTAATATTTTTTCTCTGCTCTCCAGAGGTGCCTCAGAATTTTTTTTCTCTATTTTAGAATTTTAGGATAGAATTTTGGGATAGAGAACTGTGAATGCAGAAGTATGTTAGTGATCCTTTTTTTTTGCTCATAAATATTTCTTTTAATCTACAATGTTGCCCTGACTTTAATTCTATTTATTCAAATTGGCTAAGAAAGTGTAGGAATGTGGTCTCTTCTATATTTAGGCTTCTTGATCACTATAAAACTATAAAGAAAAGTTTTCTCGTCCTTCAGTTTCACCTTAATATATGTGAACATTTTATGGATTGTGTATTCATTAACATCCTAATTCCCATCCTTTATACATTCTTCACTCACAGTACAAAGTCAGTGTACAATATTTCTGTAGCCAAGTTGGCAAGCCTTTTTTATATGATTATCCTTGAGGGGCTCTAAAGCCAGTAAAAATGCACTATTACCTACTTAAATTGCAATAAGTGATAAGAGGTCAGACGTGTGTATATGTTTATAGAACCAAATTTTCTTTTAGTACTGTTTATTTTTAGGAAATAACTATAAGTTATACTAAATGTTTCATAGTTTTAAATTTGTTTTCATGTCCTTATCCATGGATGGAATATCTTGTTAGATTTTTTAGTAATTTCCTTAGATTTTTTTTTTTGACAGTCTCACTTTGTTGCCCTTGGTCAAGTGCTGTGGCATCATAGCTGACAGCAACCTCAAACTCTTGCGCTCAAGCAATTATCTTTCCTTAGCCTTCCAAGTAGCTGAGACTACAGGCACCTGCCACTACGCCCAGCTAGTTTTTCTGTTTTCAGTAGAGATGGGGTCTTGCTTTTGCTCAGGCTGGCCTCGAGCTCCTGAGCTCAGGCTTCTCTCTTTGGCCTCCCAAGTGCTAGGATTACAGATGTGAGCCACCATGTCCGGTCAATTTCCTTAGATATTTGAATCTTTCAGAAATTTTTTGAAGTTTCTGATGTAAATTTTAGAACCAATTAAGGTTCAGAAACAAATCTGTTCTGATAGTTTATTCTTTCTTTTTTCTTTAAAAAAAACTAATTTTCTTTCTATCATATAGTTGTTTTTAATATATTATAGATATTTGGAAGTGCAGTAATAATTTGGATATTTTTAAACTTTATATGGGAAAAGAACAGGTTTACTTCTAAACTCTTATTTTGGAAATTATTAAAATTTTAGTCTGAGTGAATGGATTGATTGACTTCTGATTCAGAGGAAACTTATTTCTCCTTGACCTACATTTTATGCATTCTATAGCTGCTCGATGTTGGAGGCCAGAAACGAAAATTGATAATATAGTAGGGATTTTTACAAGTATTGATAGTTACTCAAAATTATTTTCTATTTAAGAACCTACTTTCAGATTTTGAAATGAAGTGTTAAAAGATATTCAGAAGAAAAACCAAAGTATTA
This sequence comes from Perodicticus potto, assembly GCA_963574655.1. NCBI lineage: Eukaryota > Metazoa > Chordata > Mammalia > Primates > Lorisidae > Perodicticus > Perodicticus potto. The sequence goes on along the minus strand of CAUYRH010158358.1, from coordinate 11,011 downwards.
AGATATTTTACTTCCCAGTAATTTTTGGTATGAATATGTTCTACAGTGGCTCACACCTGTAATCCTAGCACTCGTGGAGCCTGAGCTAGGAGTTTGAGACCAGCCTAAGCAAAAGCAAGACCCCCATCTCTACTGAAAATAGAAAAACTAGCTGGGTATAATGGCGCACGTCTATAGTCTTTAACTACTTGGGAGGCTGAGGCAAGAGGATTGCTCAAGCTCAAGAGTTTGAGGTTGCTGTGAACTGTGACAGCACAGCACTCTACCTGGGGTGACTGAGTGAAACTGCATCTCAAAAAAAAAAAAAATTCTGATGTCGTTCTGACTTCAGTTGGAGTCAAAGAAAACTTTTGAGCTTTTTTCTTTAGCCTTGTAATTTTTTTTATTACTTGTATTGATGTCTACCATGCATGTAACTTACACCAAAATACATTTTCAAGGTTAATGATGAACTGGGTTAATTTGGGAGTTGAATGTTACTGTACTTTGGAATTATAATCTTTTTCTTGAAAATATAATTCACCAATGTCTTTACTCTTTGTGTCAAAATCTAGAAACTTTAAAAAGTAGAAATCTTCCTAAAGTGTTTTCATTTCTGCTGTTACCTCCAGAACGAGAACTAACAATAATGTCTTTGATGGATGACCTGCAGTGGTACAGTCAAAGTTGATGATGCTGTACTGGGAACGTACTGTGTTCGTAAGGCCATTCCAACCTTCCTCTGAAATGATGGAAGAGGCAGCCCACACGTCCTTTCGTATTCATTTAGGGGTCTGGACTGTCTCATTAGTAAATGTTGACAGATAACTCCACATTAACAAAATAACTTTAATCATCTTTAAAAATGAAAAGGGGTCCTGAGACTCAAAAATCTGAGAATTCTAAAGAGTTTAGATTTCGTCTAAAATGCAGTAGGGAGTCATTAAATGGCTTCTGCTAGAGGGTGAGCTGATCTGTCTTCTTAGAAAGAGTGTGCAGGTCATCCTGTGACTTACATAGGGGCCCACAGCCACTGCTGCAATTCAGGAGAGAAATGAGGTCTCATGCTACTTTCTTTTGTTGGGATAGATGTGGTGGCTCAAATAGATCTAAAGGAGTAACATCAGTGGTCCTAGGAGAGCTTGATGTGAGGAAAAAGTCTAGCTCAGTCTGAGGTTTTTGATGTCGGAGGCTGGTGGCTGGTAGTATTATGAACGGAAAGGATTTACTTTTCTGTCAGTGCTTGAAAGGTAAAATTCCACTGTTTTCTGGCTTCCATTGTCCCTGATGAGAAGTAGTTTGTAATTCAAATCAAGATACCTTGATGTTATGTGTCATTTTTTCCAGTTGCTTTTCAAGGTTTTCTGGTTATACTTAGTTTTTAGTAGGTTGACTCTGATATGCCAGATATCATTTTCTTTACATTTATCCTGCTTGGTCTTTGCTGATATTCATGAATCTTTAAATGTCTTTTCTCCAGTTTGGGAGGACATTTTGGACAAATAGTTAAACTGCGTTTTCTGTCCTATTTGTTCTCTTCTTTTTCTGGGACATCAATTACAGTTGTTACCCAGTTATTTGTAGATATTTTACTGTTTTACCACAGATCTCTAAGGTTCACTTCACACATACACACGTGTACGTTTTTAAAATTTCAAGTTAATGTAAGGGTACAAACAACCAGGTCACAATGTTTGCATGTTAGGTTGAGTCCATCTTGTAGTTGTGTCCCACACCCAAAAGGTGTGCTGCATACCCCTGTATTGTGCCCAGTAAGTGGGAACATCCCAAACACCCTCTCCCCGCCCCTGCCTCTCTCCTTCCCCCCTACCCAACTTGAAATGAGTTTTTCTCCTCTGTGGGCAGGAATTAGATCATCTACTGGCTTCGTATTAGTATTGAGTACATTGGATCTTTGCTTCTCCATTCTTGTGATACTTTACTAAGAAGAGTGTGTTTCAGCACCATCCAGGTTAACACAAAAGATGTAAAGTCTCCATCTTTTTTTATGGCTGAATAATATTTCATGGTATACATATACCACAGCTTATTAATCCATTCCTGAGTTGATGGGCATTTAGGTTGTTTCCACATTTTGGCGATTGTAAATTGAGCTGTGATGAACAATCTAGTGCAAATGTCTGTATGATAAAAAGATTTTTCTTCTGGGTGGATGCCTAGTAGTGGGGTTGTGGGGTCAAATGGGAAGTCTAATTGAAGTTCTTTGAGGATAATCCATACTTCTTTCCAAAGAGGCTGTATTAGTTTGCGGTCCCACCAACAGTTTAAGAGTGTTCCCTTCTCTGCGCATCGTCAGCAGCATCTGCAACTTGGGGACTTTGTGATGTGGGCCATTCTCACTGTGGGGTTAGGTGATTTCTCAGGGTGGTTTTGATTTGCATTTCTCTGATGATTAGGGATGATGAACATTTTTTTATGTGTTAGCCATTTGTCTTTCTAAGGTTCACGTTTGTCAATCTTTTATCTTTCCCCTGGTTAGATTGAATCATTTCTGCTGGTCTGTCTTTGAGTTCACATTTTTCTCTGTCATCTGCATTCTGTTGTTAATCTTATCCAGTGAAGTTTTACTTTCAGATAATTTATTTTTCAAGACTTGGCTTTTTAGTTGTTTTTGGTTCATTTTTATAGCTTATATTTCTCTGTTGAGATTCTCTCTCATTATTATCATGAGCATATTTTCCATTCTGTTCCTGGGTATTGGAATAATAGCTGCTTTGAAATGATTGCTAATTAATTAGAATAGCTGGAATATCATCGAGTCTCCCTAGGGAATAGGCCACTTTGTCCTGGTCCTTTTATGTCAAATAATTTGGATCATATACTATATATTATAAATGACAGGATATTTTATATCCCCCCCCATGTTTTTTGTTTTGCTAAAGTGGGCATTTAATTTTGCTGGACTCACACTACAAATTCTGTTTTCTCTGGGCTGCTGGCAGTTTAAATCTCAGCTCAGGTCTTTCTGCCTTAGCTAGGATGCTTGGAGGCAGCCTTCACATCTGCGGTTCAGCATCCATCTAGAGATTTGGGAGGAGGTGTTACGATTCCTCCCTCTAGTTCTGTCTTGCCTAGAATTTCCTTCTCACTTTCTAGTGACTGTGGTTGTCCTGGACACTGTCCTCTATTCCTAAAAGCAGGTAAGACTGGTTTTTCTATTAGAATTTGAGCCACTTGCATGCCGTAGGCTGAGGCCTGTCCTTGGGCTATGTAACCTTAAAACACTGGCTTCTCATCTAGTATCCCTTCTTCCCCATGTCAAATCATCTTTAGTAAATGCTTGCTTCTGGTTGCTCTCCAGTACCCTCAGAAAATTGTTTTTTATACATCAGTCCTAAGTTTGTAAGTTCTTATCCGTAGAGGAGTTGGTCTAATGGGTGCAACTTGACCAAACTAGAAAAGGAAGTATGGTATTGTCTTAACATTATTAGCTGAGACAACCTGGTTAGGTGGGGGGATGAATTTGATTTTGGTCATGTTGACTATATTGTTAACCAAGGGGGAGATAGTCACCAAGTGGTAGGTTTGAAAGTGTGGATTGCAGAGATCGGGTTTGGGCTGAGAGTTAAAATTTCTTAAGCAGGTAGATGATGGCTGAGATCATGAGAGGAGATGAGCAAGGAGGAATGTGTTGGATGAGAGGATGGGCCTGAATTCATAACCCATGTTTAAGAGGTAGACACAGAGGAGCCAAGGAGGAGATTCCAAGTGGAGTGCTCAATAAGAGAAAGTTCTGAGCAAAACTAAGTGGATGGCCAACAGTTCTTAGCCAGAGATTTATTGACCTAGTTGGTCCAGGATTACATTTGTAAGGAGTTGCTAAATCCTCTGCATGCGTGTGTGTGTGTGTGTGTGTGTGTGTGAAAGAGAGAGAGACAGAGACAGAGACAGAGTGTTTTTAGGAGAGAGAGTTCACAGCACTTATCTGATTTCCAAAGGGGGTTGTAGACTTACAGATGGTTATAACTTGAAATAAAATATCAAATTAAAAGATCAGAAAAAATGACTAAAACATCTCTATCTGCAAATTAGGAGTTCACTAGTCCCTTAAAGCAATTTCAGAGTGGAGGTGGAAGACACCTGGAGTTAACTGAGAAGTAAACCTGAGAGCAGAGGTAAGGATATGGAGTATAGAATTCTCTTTCAGGAAGTCTGGGTGATAAGGCGAGGAGAGATTGCATGATAGAGGCGAACAAGATTAAGAAAAGCATAGTAGTGTCTGGCCTGGCCTCATCTGTTACAGGCCACGCGCTATACTGTCTGTCCCCTTTGTGCTTGTGTACTGAATTTTTCAGTTTGTGAAAGCTGTTCTGTTGTAAAATTCTAGAGGCTGCCCGTGTGGGCCTGCATGCATGCATTTGTAGATTCTGAATGTGAGCGATTAAGAGCTCCATGAGAACAGGGACTTATTTTTCTCTTTCTTTTAGCACCTGTTACTGTTCTCTCTGCATTGTAAAGACTTAAGGCTCCCTGGCAGAGGTATGGGATAGGGACAAGATCTAGGATAGGGAAACAGTGGTCCCAGCGCCAAGGGTGTAGAGAACATCTCTGATCTAAAGTTTCCCTCACGGCTACACTAGCATAGTCTCAGGTCCCTGGGGGGATCACAACTTGCTTTACGCTTCCTAACCTTCACCTTTCATAGTAAAACAGAGAAAGGCCTTAAAAACTTTGTCTGGGAGTATTAGGGACCTGTGCAGCAAGCACATGTACATCTTTCTCTCTACATTTTTTGGCCTCTTAATAGCAGGAGAGAAATTTGATTTGTTGGGAAGACATTAGGCTGAGATTGTATGGGAATTAGGAGAGTAGGTTAAAGCAGGGGACATTCAGATGTTGTAGCTTTCTGAAAACATCCTCCTGTCTTTCAAGTTGCAGAATATCTATTGTGGCTCATTCTTCTTTTATTTTCTACTACTGAGAGAAGTAGTGTATAGATATGTGTTGCATAACGATGGTGATAGGTTCTAAGAAGTCCATCGCTTGGTGACTTTGTCATTGTGTGAACACAGTCATATACGGTACAGCTGTTGTTTCTAGGCCAAACCCTGTAAGCATGTGTCTGTACTGATTTCTGTAGGCCATTGTAACACATGATGTTTGCGTATCTAAACATGCCTAAGCATAGAAAAGAAACAGTAGAAATATTGTTTTAAAAAAAAGCAAACCCCTGTGCACCTGTATAGGGCACATCGCGTGAATGGAGCTCTCAGGACTGGGAGTTGCTCTGGGGGAGTCGGTGAGTGGGGAGTGAATGTGAAGGCCTGGGTCCACCTCTCTGCGCACTACTGCCGAGCGATAAGCACTGTACACCCAGCCTGTGCTAAATTTGTAAGAAAATGTTCTTTCTTCGGTCATAAATTAACTTTAGCTTATTTTATAAACTTTTAGTTTTCTTTTGGTTTTTGGTTTGTGAAAACACAACAGTATTTTCTTTATATCCTTAAGACTTTTTTTGTATTTTTAATTTTTTAAATGTTTTAAACTCTTGTTAAATGAAGACACCAAGACACACGGTAGCCCTAGGCCTACCCAGAGGCAGGATCATCTTTATCACTGTCTTTCACCTCCACATCTTGTCCCACTGGAAGGTCCTCAGGGGAGGTAACAGGCACGGAGCTGCCATCTCCTGTGACAGCATGCCTTCTTCTGGAATACCTACTGAAGGACATGCCTGGGCCTGTTTTACAGTTCATCTTTTTTTTTTTTTAAAGTATGTACAAGGAGTACACTCTAAAACTACAACAGAAGTATAGTTGAGTAAATACATAAATCAGTAAAATAGTTGTTTATTATCAATATCGAGTATCATGAGTTGTACGTGATTGCATGTTACGCTACACTTCATGGGACTGAAACACAGTAGGCTTTTCTGCAACAGCATCAACATAGACCCAGGAGGTGTGCTTCGTGCTATGACATCACTAGGTGATAGGAAATTTGCAGCTCCGTTATATTCTTAAGGGACCACCATTGTGTATATAGTCAGGGGTTGATGGAAACATCTTATGTGGCAAATACTTTCCACCCTCCTAGCGTCCCCTTCTCATCCAAGCTAGCTAACAACAAAAGTTCTTCTTGTGCCTGTTAGAGTTTATGAAGCTGCCAAGTGTCATTGCGCCACTGGTATCAAGTGCTGGTGAAAATATCTGATTAAAGATTAAATGAGAGCTAATGGTCTACTAATGTTCATGTTCACATATCTTACCATAATAGAAACCTGTTAAAACATGAATCTGTAGTTCACTGCATTTGTGGTTAAGGACGTTTTGGAAATGCTCACTGATCAGATAAACACAAATCAATCTACAAGATACCACCTTGAACAATCAGAAAGATGAAGGTGATACCTTGTAGATTAATTGTTTATTTGATCAGCGAGGGTGATCATCTTTTGTTATGTTTAGAGTGCAATTCGTGTCTTTTTTGTTAACTCTTTATATCCCCTTCTCCTCTTCTGTAGAAGCTCTTTGGTATAAAAATTGGCTCTTTGCCTAATGTGTGAGTTCTGAGTTTGTGTTTTTCAGTTTGTGTTTTATTTTTCTATGAAAAACACTTTAAGAATTTTTTATCAGTTGAGTTTATTTTTCATGAATTCTGGGTTTTGTATCATAAAGACCCTTCTAACTCTTAGAGTACAGAAATTCTACTTGTTCTAGGTTATTTTGTGGGTTCATCTTTTAGGCTTTACAATCATTAATCTAACTGAAATTAACTTAATTGTTAGGCATGAGCTATGGATCCAATCTTTATTTTTCCCTTAGATGGCTACCTGGTTGAATTTACCGTTTTTTTTAAATGTGATTCACCTATGGTAGCTTTTACAGGTTGTTCACCTGATACTCTCTCTTTTCTTCATCTAAACCCTGACATTTATGAGAATTTTAGTAAAACCAGATGAAAATATTTGTCTTTCCAGTCCCTCTTTCTGCTTGGGGGTGTTCTGGAGGACTACTGGGTCTAGCTCTCAGGAGAGCTATTGCCTTGCTGGTAAAGAGAGGCAGACTATTGCTATAGCCTTTTATTCTTACCTTCTCTCTTTTTCTACTTGAATAAGGGTGCAAGGTGCTAATGTCTTGCAGCTACTCTGCAACCCTGAGGTAGCATAGCATGAAGATGAAGGCCAATGTACTAAGGATGGAAAGAACCTAGCACTTTTTTTTTTTTTTTTTAGAGACAGAGTCTCACTTTATCGGCCTCGGTAGAGTGCTGTGGAGTCACACAGCTCACAGCAACCTCCAACTCCTGGGCTTAGGTGATTCTTTTGCCTCAGCCTCTCGAGTAGCTGGGACTACAGGCGCCCGCCACAACGCCCGGCTATTTTTCTGTTTTGCAGTTTGGCCGAAGCCGGGTTTGAACCCGCCACCTTCGGTATATGGGGCTGGCGCCCTACTCAATGAAACACAGGCGCCGCCCAGAATCGGGCACATTTTGAGGCAGGTTTACGGCTATGGATTTCTCACTACTTGGAACAAAGTCAGTCGGTCATGTTTAGACACTTCTGACTAGGTTTTCTGTTGTTTTCCCCCATTATGTGTTCATAAACATTAGTAATGTACCACTCTAATTGCATATACCAAGTTCTCTTAAAAACTGTAATTTGAAAGGTAATTTTTCTTATAAAAAAATTGTATGCCTTTTGCGGAAAATCCAGAAAGTGCTGGAATGAAAATGTAAAGTAATAGCCATTCATAATCATGTTGTAACTGTTGATAACCAGATATGTGTATATGTTTTAATGCTTTGAAATCTTGTTCTGTGATCTCTGTTTATTTGGCATTTCAATTAGCTATTTCTTAAATATATTAAAGAACTAACTGGTAAATAAGACTTTCTGAAGCTTTTAAATGATGCTTCTGGTTTCCTTCTTTGGCTACAAGTCATTTAAAACTTTCAGCTTGAATTTGCAATGGGAATAGACATTTTCCTACAAAATGGTCTATTTATTATCAAAGTATAATTTCATAAATTTGAGTGCATGACTTAATGTCGTTTTTCTTAAAAGATTTGTTTGCAGGGCGGTGCCTGTGGCTCAGTGAGTAGGGCACTGGCCCAATATACTGAGGGTGATGGGTTCAAACCTGGCCCCAGCCAAACTGCAACAAAAAAAATCAGGCATTGTGGCGGGCGCCTGTTGCGCCAGCTACTCGGGAGGCTGAGGCAAGAGAATCGCCTGAGCCCAAGAGCTGGCGGTTACTATGAGCTGTAACGTCATGGTACTCTACCGAGGGTGACAAAGTGAGACTCTGTCTCTAAAAAAAAAAAAAAGATTTGTTGGGCGGCTCCTGTGGCTCGAAGGAGTGGCAATGGCCCCATCTGACAGAGGCGGCAGGTTCAAACTCAGCCCCAGCCAAAAACTGCAAAAAAAAAAAAAAAAAGATTTGTTTGCAAATTTTAAAGATTTTTTAGAGAATGATAAAAAAGTGACCTCATTAAAACTTAACATTTTTATTCATAAGGAAAATAGTATTTAAATCTGAAATTAAGAATAACAACACTGGCTTAGTGTTTCCGATTTCCAAAAGTATATTGACTTCAATTTAAGAAACATTCATCCTGTAAAATGTCTTTCAAATCTGAATGCACATTACGAAAGAATTGCTTTTGCCTCTGTAACTTGTAAAAAGTTTAGAAAAATTATCAAGTGAAAATACAGATTACAGAAGTTTTCCTGGAATTTTTGGGCCATTAAGGAAATTATTGCGAATTACCCTTCCAGGAATATTGCTATGGATGCTGTGAATTTTATAATAAAATATAATTGAAGAAAAAGTACTTGTGGAAGAAGTACCAGTTTCTGGCAGCAGAGGTCAGAGTGCTTCTGAGGATGTGTGTTGGCAAACTCAAAGCAGAAGGTGAAATACAGTGGAAGAATGTCATTAAATGGAAGGACTGAATTCTTTTTTATTCCTAATATGTTGGCCTTTCCTAAAAAGGAACTAAGGATTAGGTACATACAGAATTACATTGAAATGTGACGGCATCTTAAACCATGTGTGTTGATTTGGGTATTAGCCTAATTTTTAAAAAGCAGAGAAAACTTGCCCAAAGGAAATGAAAAATATTCATTTAAATAACTTTCTGATTAGAGTAATAGAATAGTAGTAATTAGTCTTTGAAAAATAAAGATTTAATTGTAAGGAAAATACAAGTGGTGATTTATTGAAATTCCTGGATTAAATCTGCCAGCAACAGCAAACAGTTTGTGGTGAGTATATTGTTTCAGGGTCAATTTAACTCCCGATTCCTGTTATTTATAATTGTAGGTTCAGGTTAAATTGTAACAGAATAATATTCCAACTGTATCCTGTATTTCCATTAAGTTATAAAAATCTTTTAGAAACCAAATTTAAGCTTGTTTAGGAAATTGGGCTTTATTTTCTTCAGAATGATACACTGCTTTTTTTTTTTTCTTAGTTTTTTTTTTTTTCTTTCTTTCTTTCTTTCTTTTTTTTGTTCCAAGAAGAAACTAAAAACACTCTATTGAAAGATGTTCTCTTTTGGTGGCATTCTGAATCAATTAGGCAAATCCTAAAGCATGTTTCTTGGTACATTGCTACAAGTAGGATATCTGAGGTGGTGGGTGAGCTTTCTGAGAGAGAGCTCTGTATTTAAATGTGACCCAACTGTTAATTGCTGGAACACTATTTTTTGAAAGAAGAATGAGTTACTAATTTGTTTTTTTTTTTTTTTTTTTTTTTTTGAGACAGAGTCTCACTATGTCCCTCTCAGAGTGCCGTGGTGTCACAGCTCACAGCAACCTTACACTCTTGGGCTTAAGCGATTCTCTTGCCTCAGGTTCCCGAGTAGCTGGGAGGGACTACAGGTGCCTGCCACAATGCCTGTCTATTTTTTTTTTTTTGAGACAAAGCCTCAAGCTGTCATCCTGGATAGAGTGCTGTGGCATCACAGCTCACAGCAACCTCTAATTCCTGGGCTCAAGTGAGTCTCCTCCCTCTGCTTCCCAAGTAGCTGGGACTACAGGCGCTCACCACAACGTCTGGCCATTTTTTTGGTTGCAGCCGCCATTGTTGTTTGGTAGGTCCGGGCTGGATTCGAACCTGCCAGATCAGGTGTACATGGCCTTAGCCTGTTGAGCCACAGGCACCGAGCCAATGCCTGTCTATTTTCGCATGTTGTAGTTGTCCTTGTTGTTTAGCAGGCCCAGGGCAGGCTTGAAACCACCAGTCTCAGTGTATGTGACTGGCGCCCTACTCATTGAGCTATGGGCACTGAGCTGACAGTTACTAATTTAAAGGAGTTGGTCAAAGAGAGAGATGATGCTTGTAAAATGTAAAATTGAAGAACATTGTATAATTGTTGGCAACCCATTTAAAAATTTCTCCTTGTTGGGGGGTGCCTGTGCCTAAGGAGTAGGGCACCAGCCCCAAATAAGGGAACAGGTGGGTTCAAACCTGGCAACAGTAAAAAAAATAAAAAAAAAAAAAAAAAAAAAAAAAGAAAATTTCTCCTGGTAAAGCGTGTGTGTGCATGCAGAATAGAGTTCATTTACACAGCCTTTTTAGAAACAGCAAAATAGTAACCAAAATATATGGGGAAATTTGTGAATGTTCCCTAAAACTATACATGTTTGTAAAAGACTCTGCATACAAAATCAGTTTACTAATGAATATTTATGTACATTTATGATGTTAGATGTCACATCATTGCAAGTATCCTCAGCAGCCTACCTGGTACATAGTAGGTGCTCACTAAATATTCAAATGGATGAATAAAATTACATAGTCAAGTATAGCGTATTCACTTTAAGAATTTGCCTTTCTCCAGACTCAATATTTGGCTGATTTAATGAAGTAATGGGAACCGTTTCTACTTGCTAATCTCTGATTGTTAATGTAATTTTATTTTATTTTTATTTTTTATTGAATCATAGCTGTGTACAATAATTCAATCATGGGGTACAGTGTACGGGCTTCAGATACAATCAGAGATATTTTCATCAACCTGATTGCGATAACATTCAAGAGACTTTCTCATTACTTTGTGAGAA